>APFE030708014.1:1385-65769 GCA_000404065.3 Pinus taeda
TTCATTATGTTCCTTTCAATGTTACAATACATATTTATACATGCCGAAGAATCCAACACCATGGACCGAAAAACCATCACATCCAATACCATGGACCAAAAAACCATCGATCCAATAACATGGACCGAAAACCATCGCGTCCAAAAAACATGTGCGAAAATCATGCACAAAACCATAGGTGGGTCGCCCAACCTAACATAGGGTCCAAAACCAAAATTTTCCGGGGCGCTGCCCCGGACCCCATAAAGTGGGGTTATGGGTACCCCTCAAACCCCCTATTAACTATGTGGAAAGAATATAACAAAACCCAACAGTGTTCTCTTCCTCATCATGTTTTGATGAAGAAGCCCCATCCCTAGTGCTCCGTCTGATCTCCTCTTGCATCAAATCGAGCCATAGTCGTTCCCAATCTGGAAGTTTGTCCCTTCCATTCACTGAGTCCTGGTAGCTATATTAGCTCTTAGGAAGGCCAAGCAGTGCTAGAATCATCATATCATCATCAACAGTCATGACCCCTACACTTGCAATCTCATCCTTGTAGGTGGTGAGCTTGTTCAGTAATGTAGAGATAGTGTCACCCTTTTCTCACTTGATCTTGCAAAGTTTGTCCTTCAGTGCGAGCTTCCTCTAATCACTGCTATTTTGATATAAATATTTCAATGTTTTCCACATTGCATGTGGAGTCTCCTTCCCATGGAGGCTCGAAATTATGTGATCTCTAACTCCCTCCAGGATGATTCTCCTAGCTCTAGCCACACACTCCTTCCATTTCGCCAATTGAGTAGCGTCAGTACGCTTAGGGATTTCTTGATCAATGAAGTCCTTGAGGCCATTATCTTCCAATATTGCCTCCATGCGATCCTTCCAGGCTATGTAGTTTGAGCTGCCATCAAGGGCATACTCAAGCCTCAAACTATAGAAAACCATCAGTGAAATAGATGTGATAAGAACTTGAGATCTATATCCCAAATAATAAACTTTGAATTTCTCTTGCCTGCATATTGTTCTTCCTTGATCATCTATGCTCCGATACCATGTAGAAATTTCACACCTGTAGATCAAACTGATACATGTAATGTACTAAAGCATAATACTTGATCTAGTTCTACAAAACATTAAGCAGAAGCATAATCTATTTCATGAGAAACATCAAGCATAAACACATATAACTGATCAAGAGAAATAATCAACCATAACACAAGATATATCACTAGGGAAAGCACCAGCATAAAACCCCTATCTATATTATCAATCAAGTGGAAATCCTTTGCTTTTTACAAAAAGAATCAGCTCAAGAGCTATCATGTACTCTTTGCAATCAAAAGATGAAGATCATAGATTACGTAGGCCTCAATATATAGGCCACAAGTCCTCCAATCTCCTATGTTACATATTTCTCTTGGAAATAAATTCTTTTCCATGCAAGGAATACTTACTAGAAATATCCAAGCATCGGATAGTACAGTGTCCCTCATCTGAACTCAATTGGGTCTCTGTTTGAACTGACATGCATCAATTATCCATGAGGGAATGCTTAATTATCTGAAATAATAGTTGTCACATGCATGCAAGCATTAACAAACTATATCTCATTAATTTAACAACTTTTTAAATTAATCTAACTGGACTTGACTAAGTAAAACTAAGTCAACTGATCCTCTCATTATAGAACTCATACTTGATTCCTCAAACAGTGGATAAAATCAAGAATAAATTCCTCAATGAGTGGGACAACTAATTGCATGTTCTCACAAAGACTTCAAGTGTAATTTTCCATAATTAATTAACTCATGGAGATTAATTAATTAATATTTTAAACTATTGTTAAGACCAAATTTATTTTTACTTCCTATAGTTAGACCAGTGACTGCTAAAAATAGGAAGGGACACAAAAATGCTATTTTTAGAAGATTCTATTTTTAGCAGTTTCACCTCTCACCCAAGGTGGCCAAAATTCTCATTGGCCAAACTACTATTTTTAGAAGTGTTATTTTTAGGAATTTTATTTTTAGCACATTCTAAATTTAGCATTTCTTGTTGCACACTTTTCAACAGTTAGTGATGCTACAAACCATTACAGTGCTACCCATCTATTAAGGTCATGTTGGCTTCACGAATCATACCCTTCAGTCTCTGATATAGCTCCCAGGGGTCTTGCCTGGAAGCATCGCGATTTCCTTAAACTCGATAATCGACTGTGTCTCTGATTTTGGCCTACTAAATTCCATGTTTAACGCAACTTGGATGTCCGTGATCCCCGCATTTGGATTGTCATTAGAATGCTTAATGTACCATGTGAGTGCACGATCCTGCAACACGCTTACCAACGTTTCCTTCTTTATGTTGTCATCCGTGGCTCCTTGCGCTTCCCATACAGGCTTTATCATAAACAAAAATTGCTTTGGATCTTCATTCCTTACTCCTTTGAACAACGACAACTTTATTGTGCTCATCATATTAAATTGTGACAGTGGTGGAGGTGGTGTGGGCGTAGATGGGGGGTGATGAACGTGAAACTTGTGGTGGTGTAGGTGGGGGTGGTATGCGCAGAATTCGCTGCCTTATCAGACTGATCACACTTTTTAGTGAAACTTTCGCGAGCTCTTCCTTTCTTTCTTGCTGAGGCGAAATCAAGGGGCTAGTTTCTAGTTTTGTGCTACCTTTGTTTCTATAGATCCTCCCACTTTGTGTAGCCCCAAACATCAATTTATTCGCATAACTCACTTTTCACACAATATCATTTTAATCCAAGTGTTCAAAGATTTAACATACTTGCCTCACGGTCCTTTGAGGAAGTGTTGTTACGCCTCGTTGTAGCTGACTGAAGTATCTACCGTGAACTCGGTGATAAACCCTCCTATAATTTGATCGAGCCAATGGTCCATAGCATGCGTGATCTTATCTTCCAATGCCTCTAGTCTACGCACCACCTCTGGAGTCCACACAATAGGTTTGTCGAGCCTGCACCTTCCTTGACTATCTACTAGCTTTGTGATCCACTTGTACAACTCAGAGGGGAAGGATGCAATGAAAATTTCATGAATTTCCATATATAAGTAGTGCTCTAACCACTGTTTCTTCGATACTCAAGGATTCCTGTTTTTCTGTGCCGCAAACTCGTGAATATTTTTGTCCAACCACTCTTTAATTATTTTTTGTCGGATTCCAGTGACATGACATTAGACATCTCTTATGCAAATCATGTCCTGGAAATGGAACCATTTGTTGGCTTGTTGGGGCCTGACCCAGGTTTAGAGGTGATTTAGCCAAACAAATCTCGATACTACTGGCCCTTCTGGCAATAGTTTGTGGAGTGCGGACTGAGATCTCACCCAAAGTAGTATGGGAGGGTGTTAGAACCAATTTTCCGCACCCTGGAGATGTCTAATGAGTTAAAGTGATCTACGGTTCGACCCTATGCGTACGTCGCTATGCTCACTTACCCGTACCTCACAGCCTGAAATGCTGCCTTTGTATAGCCCTGCTCGGGTGCTGAACACTATTATTACCCAAGTCCTTACTAGTATTCCATTGTTAGGTGATTAACTTAGCCTACTTGTATGTGTTGAGTTATACTTGGAAATATAAGTCATTCATATAGGTGCGTGGAGTAAATAAATAGTATATTTGCAATTTATATCAAACATATAATAACCTAAGAATAGTGACACAAAATTAAGATAAAACTTCTCTTTATTATTTCTTTCCTCGGTTACAGACTTGACTCTACCCTTCACACCCAGTTGCAGGGGTCTGCGTACTCAGTTGCAGAAAACTAGGCCTCTGTGCACTCAATTGCAGAGCCTTCTCCTACTCTACGACCCAAGGCACACTTAGACACTTAGACTCTTGCTCTTTGCTACTACTTCCTTAGTTACCTTTTACACTTAGAGCCTCGCTCTATTTATATAATCCCATGGTCCACAGACCATGGGTAAGCTGACATTACATTACAAGACTAGGGTAGACAACCCTATGACTCTATCATACATTTCGTGCTCCGCGCCTGCAATTCGCGGAGTCTTTACAACAAGATTAAGTCAAAACCTGGGCTTTGAGCCCCAAAACATCCTTGGGGGAATTCCATGCCCAACATGTAATGTAAATATTTATATCTAATGAAGTTGAAGAGTCATGAGGCTAGTCCAAGTGTTACAAAGGGGAATGTGAAAGGTAACCCCACCCTTTGTTATAAATAGAACCTCATAACTTATAAAGCAGGATTTTTGGAGCTAAGCTTTTGGCTAGGCATTGTTTAGAGGGGGCTTGGAGAGTGTTGTGAAGAGCCTTGTCTTCTCCACAGTGCAAAGCAAGTACATTTCTTTGGAGGAGCAGGCGATGTTGACTGTAATGTACCACCATTGGGGCTAGTAGCGTTCATGGTTGTATGTATGGATGGAACTTTCACTTTATATATAATATAACCGAGCTATCATGTCTTCATGCATATGTTGTTATTGTAGTTCGACTATTCTGGTTATTTAAGAAATGTATGTTGTTTAACTTACACATTTTTGTATGGCCTATTTCATATACAATTGTATGAATCTTGTTGAAGTCATGTTGTTGATTTAACCCATCACTTTGGATTGTCGACTATTCTTCTTTCTAGCTTGTGATTTCATTCAGCTCGTATGTTCCTTTTAGGCTGCGTACTATTACAGGCTTCTAAGGGGCACACTTCCTTTTCCCCTCTGTGTGTTAGAACCTCCCCATACATCTGCCTTGACTTGTTGCAAGATAACGCACTTGCTTCTGACAAAGATATCATGCCTACCTCTATGCACTATCATAGTTAAGGCATAGCTTTACTACCCACTACTAGGACTCCTACTCCAAACGGTCTGAGGTCTTGTTGGGACTTCTTATCGGGGAGATCCCCTGACATGTTGGCGGGTCCAACACTGTCAACAACCATATAATTTATAAATGTTTAAAGTTAGAAAATTAATAAAAACTATCATATATTAAAACTATATACAAGTTAATTTGTATATATGTACATACCTTCATACCTCCCTTGATGGGTTAGTCTGATGGCTTAGTGTAGCATTGCACCATTGAATAACTTGTCCAACTGAGACAAGTCTGTTTGCAGATTGGTCCATTTGATATCTTCAAAGTGATCATTTTATACATGCTCCTGCACCATCATGTTCTCCTTTTCCATGACCAGTCTGAAAGAAATTCCAACAATGTTTAATGTGAGTTTTCTTATGAAGATGACACAACCAAAAGAGTGATCACGAAGATTTGAATTGACTTGTGCATCCATCTTACCATATCCAATGTTCATCGAATTTTATTCCATGATCTTTCAATGAGTCATAAATCTTATCAAAACAATGTTGTACAAAATGTGTATCATGTGTATGATCATCGATGATATAAAAGTGATATTCTTTAATAAGATGTGAATTCTCACTAGTGCTTTCTATATCATCAACATTTTTTTTAGCATGTCTATATAGAATATGGAAAAGCATAAAGAGATTTGGTCATAATGATAATATTCACTCTGTATTTCATTTTGTGAAACAAATGTATAATTCTCTGCAAAATCAGCTATTGACAAAATGATCACTGGTGGAAAAATTTCACGGGATTTTTTGAATTGCAGGTCCTACCATTAAGCTCTATGCAAATGCTTGGTGCACTTATAAATTTTTTCTCAAATTTCTTTAAAAGCTCTATCATGGGAATTTCCTCTTCTTGTAAATCAATCCTTTTAGCACTTGTACTATTATTTGAACTAATCGATGTATGGATATATTCATATCTCTTCCATTTCACTTTTAGGTTAGGCAATGATTGATCATTTATATCAATAGAATATCTATCGTGAAATAAAGTCAAATTTCCACAATGCTCACATTTTTTACCACCAACACAGTTCTTTTGGTAAAATAATTCATGACTTTCTCTTGCACATAGAATTTCGGATATGAAACCATGGATAGTGGAAGGAGGAGGTGATTTTTTCCAAAATTTTTTACCAAAATTAAGGAAGGTGTCATAATATAATTGAAATTCCACATGATAATGACAACAAGAAGTGTCGCATACAGTGATAGGTTTAACATACCATGGGTTTTGTTGGACAAAAGTATTGATTGAGACATTAATTTCACAATTCACTTCTATGAACTTATTGAACAAGTCTATCTAAGTGGTGTCCAATATACGTTTCACATGTTGTTCGAACTGATTTTGTGTTATTCTTCATGGCATCACATCCCTTGCTTTTGGTGAAACACATGAATTTTTCATCCAATATTCATATATTATTTTTTTAAAATCTTCTCCAAGTCTATCTTTGTGTGGTTTCCTACAAATAATTTCCGAACAAGCGAGCTCATCATTTACATCTATTTGCAATCGAAATTTCCTATGTTTGTGAAATGTTTTTCATGAGGTCCCTAATATTTTTGTCATAGATTTTACCAAATGATTTTCTTTAGTACTTGATGAAACCACTACCATTTGTATTGCTCTACGTGCAGCTACATCATTTTTCTTTCTAGATATTCCAATTGTTTTTATAGCACTATTTATATTTGAATCACATTTTCCTTCACCTTTTTATCTTTCGTTGATTTAAGAGACCTCTCAAAATTTGAGCTTGAAATGTCACACTTTCATCTTTGAAGAACTTCTCAACAATGACCTTAACATGATATCGTATAACTTGATCAATTTTTTTATCTCCATATATGTCAATGTCAACATTTTTTACCATCTCATCATTAATATTGATTTCATCCATACATATGAAAATTAAATGTAAATTGGTATGAATAAGTATAATTTCAATAATGCACACACACACATACTTGATGGTGGTTCAAATTTTTCACTTGAATCTATTTCAACATCTTCAACAACATCAACAATCATTGGTTCATTATCTTTTTCACTTTTTCTTTCAACATTTTCAATCTCATCATCAATGTTATGAGGAATATCTTTCTCTATTTACATTGCAAAATATTTTTCAGATTAGTTCATGAAATAAAAATTAAATTTCACATTACACTAGTTAAATTTTAAATATCATTTATAATATTTACATTTACATACCTACTTCAACTTCTAATTGAGATTGATTTTCCCTTTCAATATTTGCACACTCTTCCTTCTTTCTTTTGTAATAGTTTCTCCCATATTCTCTACGAGTCTCATGTCTCTTGTTTGATCATATTTTCTCTTGTAATTTCTTTGATTTCCCATGATAATTCACTCTATATGTATTATTTTAAAATCCAACCCAAAAAAGTCAATTTCAAAATACTGAAAAAAAAAAAAAAAAACAAAACAAAAACAAAAAAACAAAAAAACAAAAAAACAAAAAAAAAAACAAAACTCACTTTAAAAATTTAGCTCAAAAGACTTAATTTAAAAATTAAGTCCAAAAGACTTTAAAAATTAAGCTAAAAAAATCTCACTTTAAAAATTCAACCCATAAGACTTACTTTAAAAATTAAGCTAAAAAATCTTACTTTAAAAATTTAGCCTAAAAGACTTACTTTAAAAATTAAGCTTAAAATTCTCACTTTAAAAATTTGACCCAAAAGACTTATTTTAAAAATTAAGCTAAAAAATTTCACTTTATAAATTTAGCCCAAAAGACTTACTTTAAAAATTAAGTCCAAAATATTTCCTTTAAAAATTTAGCTCAGAAGATTTATCTTAAAACTTCACTCCAAATGAGGAAAGAGTGAGAAAATAATGTTTCAGCTCCATTTATTTATATCATTCGGGTGAAATATTTTTTTCAGAGGGTCGCATTATTTCATTTTTGCGGTTGATGGAAAATATCAACACATTTTGAGCCGAACTTCTAAAAATAATTTGGCCGAACTTTTAAAGTAGTTTGAAATTATTTTTCCATTTATTTTAACGGGTGTCGACAATAAACACAAGTTCAGCCAAATGTGGTTTTAGTTCAACCGAACTATTTTAACTTGCAACTCTGCAATAGCTCGACTTTGGTCACCTTTTTCCAACTTCGAAATTCTTAAACTCCGTTAAAATTGGTGAATTTACTATTGGAACCAATACCAATATTTGTAGAACTAAATTTACTTTTAGTGGATATAAATTTTATGGAATTTCATAGAAATTTGCTAATTTTAATTAATTTTAAAAAAAAATGTGTGCAAAAAATTTCTGAAGGTCATTATGATTCAGTGAAACAAGAAATTTGTATCTTCCAAAATACGCTATAAGAAAATATGAAAAATTTATGGTTCATTACATTGGTTTGTCTTCTGTAATGTTTAGTTTTTATATTTTTAGCTTATAACTAATATGTTGAGAAGCTTGATGCTCAGCTAAACCTCTTCAAAATCTATAGGTTTTTGATATAGGTTCAATTCAAAAAATTCTAGTGATTATGATGTGCATCAGTTGGTTTCGTAAATATAACAATATCGAAATATACTCTGTCTAGATTGTTGCAACACATTTTTTTTCAAAAATGCCAAGTTAACAAATAATACACTAGTGCTAAAAAACATGATGTGTTATGAATCCCTTGATTTTCAAATAACACACAGTCAAGCAATTGCTAAGTTGATATATCAAATGTGAATAAAAAATTTCCAAAAAAAATTTATTAGAAAGCTAATAAAATTTCTAACAAGTTTTCTTTTTATTGTAAATTGAAATTTTAAACAGAAAATATTTCTTTGGCTTGTTGAAAAGTGAATAACTTCTAAAAATCATATATTTTTCTTCAAAAAGGGCAAAAAGTGTAACCTAACTTCACATTTTCACCCTAAATGTCATTTGAACAATTAATAGTTATATGGTATTTAAAGTGGGCGTGGGATGGTGCAACTTTATTTTGTTGTCTCATGGTTCCATTTTAGTTTCTTCCATTGAATACACATAAAGGTTTAAAACACGACATTTACATGTTCCCAGAGAAAATTCAAAGACCATGAAGTGTCGCTAATTATGGCATATAAAATGAAAGGCCTAAATTCATATTCATCCTTGGATACAAATGTGCCTTTAGCTTTCGGTTAGGAAGTAGATCCTTATCCTATTGAGAAAGTTAATGTGACGATAGTGAACATCCTTTGACAAATGAAGTGGTGATATGTGATGGAATAATGTAACGAAAATAATATAACAAACACAAAGCATGTCCAATAAACATATAGACAAAATCTATAAGAAACACATGTAGTTCTGCAAATGCAAATTTATGGTGGGGTGGTCATCAAAGTCCACATATATCCCCAACATGTCATTGTGGAGATCATGGTGGAGAAGATTTTGCACCCACCCTTGATCATAATGATTCTGATGTTCACGTGATTGGAGGGTACATAATAATAGTTCACAACATCTAAATCCATGAAAGCCACAAAGACAAACACCAAAACCAACAACAACGAGTGCATGAAATTAAGAAACTTGAGCTTCTGTGACGAAAGATCCATCGTTTTATTTATTTTTGAATTCAATGTCCACAATTGGTTTCTATTTGTGGTCATGTAGTGTAGCATCCCATCTTATGCCTTGTAGATGTTGGCAAATGGAGGAACGAAGCATAAAATATTGCAAAAGGCTAAAAGAAAGGCAGTGAAACATTTATCGGTATTGTAGCAGTTGCCTCCATTGGTGAAAGAGAGAAGCAAAACTTGAAACACAAGCATCGTGGTGGTGGGAATTAGTTTCATGAGTTTAGCAGAGCAATTGAATTGTTTAATCAATTGAAGAAAAGTTATGTGTTGTGCATTTCTTTGATGATGTATTGTTTTTCTTTAAAATGACAACTTTGTGAAAAATGGTATTCTAAAATAGAATATTGGGCCCAATGTTTAGAATGTGGAAGGAAAAAAAGGTATACTTCACAATTGAGCAATGCAGAGCTCCGCACTCCTCACAGAGGTGGTTATTGTCGTGTTGAACTCTGCACTACACACAAATGAAATTATTTTAACTATGTTAATACACATTTATACTCTCTCAATAATAATGATACAATGTGACACATCATAAAGATAACGAGTGTATATTTTCCTGTATATTCACAACTCATATAATTTCCCAAAACACAAGACAAGAATCTACTTATACTTTCAACTAGAAAAAGCCAATAGATCGATGAAAAAAAATAATCAACAAGAGGAAGAACATCAATGGTACATAACACAATATTTATCCAAGGAAATCCACTTCTCAAAACCCCTACTATCTATATTGCATTAATGAGAAATCTGAGTGAAAATACAAAGATTGTTTTCACTAGAACACTTCCTGCACAAGTATAATCAAATCTCTACTTACAATCTAGCTCAAGCCAAACCTTATCTTATTATGTTGCTCTCTAAGCCCCTATTTCCTTATGCCATTCCTAGTCAAAGAATATGGATGAATACAATATGCTCTACTCAACCTTGAGCTCAATCTGAACAAGTATTTCCTATCCTCTCCCTCATGAGTTCCTTTGCCCAATACTTAGCTAAATTCATAGCCTTCAAGTTTCTAATTCATTTCACAATTCCTGAGAGAATTATCCTATATTTAAAGGGAAATCCTCACTTCATAACTATGCAATCCAAGCATAGGTCCTCAACTGATTGTATGCACCATCTGTGCAAGTCGAAAAATTATACAATTGATAGTACATTGTCCCTGAACTCTACCCTTAATTGGGTCTTCCTTTAAACTGACATGCATGAGTTATTTATATGTGAACCTTCAGTTAGCTAGTATGGCACTGAGGATGCACTAGTGCACCAACTCACTACTATACCTCTACTACTTCCTCCAACAGTCAGAAGTAGTTTAGCCGTCTAGAAATAAGCCAAACTGAGTTATCTAATTACAACCCAAATAAACTCAATATGGACCCTTAAAACTTAGGGATCACACTTACATGACTCTAAATAGACTTCCAACTCAAATTTCCTAAGCTAACTAAGTCAACTTAATTTAGTTAACTATTACAAGTTGCTATGAGAAATTAATTACAATTTTAATTCACAAATTAATTCAAGGATAGATTAAATTGGAATTTTTGGATTCTATTTTTAACATTTCTTGTTGCTATTTTCAACATTGCCTCTCAACAATAAAGGAATTCAACTAAATCCCAATCTTGAACCTTTGGAATGTTCTACATGCAACACTTATCTCTAATGTTGTTGCTACAACAACTCCTAAAAATGAATTAAAAAATAAAAATAAAAAAAAATCCAACCTGAATCAGTATAATGCATTTGTCATCAGAGTCTCTGATTGCTATTGCCTTTGTCGATTGAAAAATATGAACTTTTTCTTACTCTACCTTTCTGCACTATGGTCAACCCTTCTCTGTGCTCTCTAGTATCTGACTGCTCTAGCCTTTGTCACTTTGATCTCTGACTGCATCAACTTCCACTAATTCCTCCCGCTACTATTTACTTTGGGCTCCCGTAGAAAGGTACAATCCATGAGTCAAAACCTCTCAATGGAGCCTACCCAATTTCAACCCTCTTAGGATTATCACTTCGCATTTCCCCACCTCACACTTGGAGGTATGGATGCAAGTGCTCCCTCTGCCCACTTGGCTTGAAATCCCCCCCTACTAGAGGTCTTTGCATGAGTCGATGCCTCCACTCGACCTCCTCTTTTCTTCTCCAAATGTGGCTGCTCCAAAACTTGCTGAGACTGCTTCTTCTTTACTTGAGTGGATCTCTCCACTCGGTCTCCTCTCGACTTCTCTAGTTGTGGCTGCTCCACAATTTCCTAAAGCTGCTTCTAAGGCTACCTTTTGGGCTGCATGTTGAGAGGTAATTTGCTCTCCCTCTCAGCCACCAAGTCTCTAACATTTTCCTTACTCCTCAAGGCTTTGCATGCATCTTGAACCTCAAGAGCATACAAGTTCTTGACTCATGCACTGATTTTTTTCACGTCTCGTGGCAATGTGTCTAAGGAAAATCACTCCCTTACAAAAAATCACATCATAGACAGGGTCTTTTATTACCAAGATTGAAACAAGTTTCTTCTTTAGTCCTAGAAAATACATCACATCTGTGATCCTGAGAGGGGAGCCAAACTCCCTCTGAAAGGTAGTCGTACCGATCCTGATAGCTCTATACCTCCCATCATCTCCAAACTCTATGCTTCGCCTGAGGTCTTTCTCCTCAAAATCGCTAAATAGATCTTTATTCCCCAACATATGTAATGAGACACCAATGTCAAGATACCACATGCCTCCCATGGAAGTGTTGGCCATGCATGCAATGAGAGTGAAATCAAGTTTGAATTGTGAAGGCAGTGATTCACCTACTGTAGTTGTTGCAGGCTCCTTGTTGCTTGCTTTCTTTTGTGGGAAATTTGTGGCGTAGTTGCCATGCTCGTGACAATGAAAACACTTGATTTCGACAATTCCATCTTCTTTCTGCCTTCCTCACCTTAGGAATTCTTTCCGTTGGCCTTATTTTCCTTGCTCACTAAGGCAAAGTCCTCTTCTACGTCTTTGGAATAGGTCCCATCTCCGGTATTTTGTTGAAACTCCTCTTGTACCAAATCTGACCATAGTTGTTCCCAATATGGAAGCTTCGCCCTCCCATTGACAGAGTCTTGATAACTATGCAAACTCTTGGGAAGTCCTAGAAGAGATAGGTTCACCATATTATCCTCAGAAATAATGATTCCAACACTTCCAGGCTCATCTCAACAATGAGTGAACTTGGTCAAGTAATTTGGAATTGAGTCGTCTACCTCCATCTTGATTTTTCAGAGTTTATCTTTTTGTGCCAACCTCCTATGGTCACTGTTGTTTTGGAAAAGGTTTGTCAATGCTTTCCACATAGCATACAGATTCTCCTTCCCATGAAGACTCGAGAAATTGTGGTATCGAACTCCCTCAAGGATTATCTGCATCGCCCTTGCCACACACTTCTTTCATTTGGCCAGATATTTTTGCATCCGATGCTAGTGGCTTAAGAATTATTGATCAATGAATTCCTTCAAGCCATTATCCTCCAACACAACCTCCATCCTCTCCTTCCAGCTTATTTAATTTGAGCTACCATCCAAGGCATACTTGAGTCGCAAACAGTAGAACACCATCTGTCGATCATGAAGTGTGTATTGCAAATTTGAATTTTACCTATAACCCAAAACTCAAAACTTTAAAATCTCCTCTATTATATTGAATTCAACTCTGATACCATCTAGAAAATTTCTACAAATCTAGCTCTGATACAATGTAGATTTTCCTGCAGATTCATAGCTCATGTAATTTCCTAAAACACAAGACAAGAATATACTTCTACTTTCAACCAGTGAAAGCCAATAGATCGATGAAAAACAATAATCAACAAGAGGATCATCAATGGTACATAAAAAAATAGTTATCCGAGGAAAGCCATTGGTCAAAACCCCTACTATCTATATTGCGTTAATAAAAAAATCTGGGTGAAAATACAAAGCTTGTTACCACTAGAACAATTCCTGCACTATATGATCAATTCTCTACTCATAAGCTAGCTCAAGCCAAACCTTAGCCTATTTTTATGCTCTCCAAGCCCCTATTTCCTTGTGCCATTCCTGGTCAAAGAATCTAGATGAATACAATATGCTCTGCTCAATCTTAAGCTCAACCTACATAAGTATTTCCTATCCTCTGCCTGATGACTTCCTATGGCTAATACTTAGCCAAATTCCTAACCTTCAAGCTCCTAATTCCTTGCATAATTCCTAAGATAATTAGCTCGTATTTAAAGTGAAATACTCACTTCATAACTGCACAATACAAACATAGGTCCTCAACCGATTGCATGCACCATATGTACAACTCAGAAAATTATACAACTAATAGTACATTGTCCCTAAACTCTAGTCTCAATTGGATCTTCCTCTAAATTGACATGCATTAGTTATTTATGAGTGAATCTTCAGTTATCTGGTGTGGCACTGAGGATGCACTAGTGCACCAACTCACTACTAGACCTCTACTAGTTCCTCCAACAACTAAAACTAGTTTAACTATCTATAACTTAGTCAAACTGACTATCTAATTACAAGTCAAATAAACTCAACTTGTACCCCTAAAACTTAGGGATCACACTTACATGACTCCATATATACTTCCAACTCAAATTTCCTAAGCTAACTAAGTCAGCTTATCTTAGTTAACTATTACAAGTTTCTATGAGAAAAGAATTACAATTTTAATTCACAATTTAATTCAAGGACAAATTAAATTGGAATTTCTAGATTCTATTTTTAACATTTCTTATTACTATTTTCAACACTCCCTCTCAACAAGAAACGAATATGCCAAGCGTTGCTAAAATTCACAGTGAACATGTAACAGTGGGAGGATGCGATTGAGGATAGTCAACTCTATGTGAGCGGATTGTTATATGTGTGTGTGTGTGTGTGCTAGACCTCCATGGTCCACCATAACCCCAAAATCCATTTCAAGGCTTCCCTATGTGGTTTCAATATAATCAATGTATAGTCAATGCCACATAATCCTAACTCAAAGAGCCCAGTGCTATAGCAATGAAAACTTGTGAGGACCGACGGGGTAAGCCCATCATGTGGGCTCCAGAGTTAACATTTAAACCTACTCCCTATAGATCCCAACAAAAACCATCAATGTGCTCGTTAAGATCTTCTAGGGTAAGCCTCCTGGTGAGACTCGCTCTAGCACGTGAGCATGTTCAATTTTGCCTAACACATAGCCTTGAATACTTCCAATATCATTGTTGGGTTAGGCATCGGTTGGGTGGGCTCCACCTGCTCTGATCCAACCTAGGGTTGCAAATTTATATGCCATATAAATCCTCTAGTTGGTCAATCTCCAGGAAGTGCCCACTTTCCACGTTTGCCTGATGTGTAGTCGACCATCACTATTTTATAAACTCTTCTTGAACCTCTGGGCAGGACCAAATTCCATGTGAGCTCGGTCCAGTGCCCATTATCTTTCTTTATCTTCTCCTTGATCTTTTCACCTTAAATTCTCTTTCCTAATGACTGTCAGGTGAAATAAATCCTTAGCTCCTGTCTCCTAGTGTTGTCCTTTGACAAGCTCTACTCGACACTAAATACCCGATCCTTTGCAATGTTGTCACATTAACCCCTGGGAAACCTTATTCCGGTCCAACACTATCATTTAATGTCCTTCGTGTTGTCAAGTGATGAGTGCCCATCAACTCAATTAATAAAATGATTAAGTATTGGCCAGTCCTCTATGCTCGATTCCTCTTCAGGTTATTTTCGTGGGTTCCCCTAATTCATCCTTCCCAATGCTAACTTGGTTAAGGTTTCTCATAAACTTGAAATATCCTATCGCTCATGAGAATGAACTTTGAATGGATTCATACAAATGAATCCCCTTTTATTTACAACAATCCTCTCACTTGCCTCTCCCCTCTATTTACAAAAGAAAATGATCTCGAACTAATATAGTTCAATCCATGATTATCTCACCAAAACCTCTAAGTTAGGATTTATGAATCCTCAAATCTCTCTGTGATATTTAACTGCCCCTAGATCCTTTAATTCTCAAATATTCTCGATATATATTCATATGAATATATTTGATTACAAATTTCATTCCTAAATACATATTGTCTAAAATATCTTTACAAACTTAGGAAAATAATTAAATAATTACAATCAGTTAGGGAACCAACTCCCTTGGTAAACAAACCACCTAGTCTAGTTAAAAGGAATTTGACTTGGATGTCGAATGCTCCTACATCAGAATCCCAAGGTCAAAAAGAACCATGGTCTCTTAGCCATGTGCTATCATGTACTGCTGAAAGTTCTCTTGGATAAAAAAATTTAGTTTTTAACTAATCTCTCTCTTGGATGTGTTGATGTTGTTCTTCAGGCTTCCATATATTATGTTGTTTCTATCCACTTTCTCTGCTGATGCAAATTTCTTTGTCAGCTACCTCTCCATGTAGTTTACTCTCCTCTACCTTATATTCTTTCCTCTTTTGAATGGTCTCCTCATCAGTACACACACTTCATCAATTACCTTATCAACCTCTATATTTGGTTTATATCCACTGATGTTGTCCATGTCCTCATAATTCTGCACATCCTCCTTTGTTATAAGAGTTACAAAACTCTTACCAATCAACTTCTCATATATGTGTTACTTATACTTGATAAGTGTGTTCTTTTCCAACTTATCACCCTCTTCTAGCCATTCCAGAAATTCAATTTCAGCTTCTTGCTTGCTTGCTTCTTCATGTATGAGGTATTCTTAGAACAAGTTCTCATTTAATATATTCTCTTCCATAAAATAAACTAAAGGTTGTTCTAGTTCATCTTCCTCTATTGCAACAACTTCATCACCATCAAACAAGTGTGCACAAAACTTCCTTATTCCATCCATCTCACCAATGAGCTTTAATTCTTCATTTACCTGCATAAACATATTATCTTGTTCCTAGTCCATACCTACATACACACATCAATTTTTAGTCTTATTAACATGGGATTCTTCTTCTTTTGGTGCCTCAACTATCCCAAGTTCAAGTTATTGTGAGGGGACTTCATAGTCCAACAAACCGCTGATGAACTCCTACTCTATATGGTTGTCTTCTTCAACATTATGGAACCAATTTTGTTCCAAAATTTTAGTTGCAAATATGCTATGATTTCTTTGCTCATGCTCCACACATGCACTATTCTCTATCTTCACGGGTCTTCTTCATTCACTTTCCAAGTAGTCTTCTTGATTCTTCCTTCTCATAGCTTCCACTAATATATCTCTTTGAACTGGATAACTTTGTCCATCTTATTCTCCTTTACCTGCTTTCTTCCATTTATGCATTCTACATTTTCCTTTCCTCCAAAGATAGCTAAATCCTTCAAAGACTAGTAAATATATAAACATTAGAAACAAAAAATTTTGAAGCCATCATGCCTCTAAATTTTTCCTTACACCTTTGGAATACTTTCTCGTGAATCCTTTCATGGATTCCACTTCCTGTGGCAGTCATCTGAGACTACCCATCCATCTGTTATCTCCTACCAACATTCCTTAGTCTCTTTGGCACTTCCATTGCTATACCTGCTTTATCTACAAACACAACATCATATGCATTATTAAAATTTAAAACATGAGACTGCCTAGTCTCAAGAGAAACCTCGAGCACCTCATTATCCTCACCATATTATTCTCCAAGGATTTTTCCTTTCTCAAGTTCACAAATGGATTCTCTAACTTAATGCTCAACTGCTCTAAATACCTCCTCTTCCTCTACTTTCTGCATTATCTTCTCAACATACAACTCTCTGACAAGCCACTTTACTCTTTTTCCCACATAAATTCCTTTCTTAAACTCTTTTATCATCCTTCTCGTTCATTATTGTAACTGCTTCTTTAGGTTGCTGAGTTCTTCCTTTATCTCATGTAATCTTTCTCTCTTTCTTTTGCATCCATCTGATGTTTTGTAGCATTTGTTATGATAACCATTCCCTTTCTGGTGTGGTCTTATTTTAAGCTTCCTCTTCAACCATCTTCCATTTTCTTCATTAGTATTTCCTCTCTGAGCTTCTCCATGCCCACTGTGCGCTGCAACCAACCTCTACAGTAGCAAACTTCTACAATTATTGCCACACGATACTTCACCAAGCTTCCTCTCCTTTGAGCTTAGTCTTTTGGAACCTTCTTTGGTTCTCCTCCTTGGAACCACTAGAGATTTCTTGCACTTAGGCTGCTACAAATCCATGCTCACTATTCTCTACCTCGTCTTCTTTCCTTTAAGACTTCATTGTATCATTGTTTCAATCTATTTCCACTCTTCTCACCAACTAGCTTCTTTGCTAGAGCCCTTCCCACTGTCTTCTCCTTTGTCTCTTATGCTGTCACTATTTAGCTATTTCCTGCCTGTCATGCTACTGTTATGAAATTATTAACCACTGGACTTTTCCTATACCAATCTATCCTTAGAATTAAACTTCTTGTAACTAAATCACCTACAACAATCTAATTTTTTGCATTCTCAAAAACAAAAGAAATTAAAAAAAAAAAAAAAAAACAAATTCCTTTACTATAATCTCTTTACACATCTATCTCTAGCTTCTCTGTGCATCTTCAAAATCCCTTTTATCTTGTCCTCAATATTCTCTACAATCTCTCTAGCTTCCCAATGTCATCCTACGCTGTGTATTTCCAATTCCATACTTCCTCTACATGTTGCATTCTCTCAGAGGCTTCTTGTCTACTACCTGTGTGGATTCTTTGTGCTCTTTCACATCCTTCTTTTGACCTCTATAATTTGATATTTTCAAAGCTTTTCTAGCTCTGATACCACATGATTAACCCAATTCTAAGCTCCTTGAAATCCCAAGATTATCAAACGTCATAATGCCCACTATGGGTCAAAAGGCACTTCCTTCACTTGCAAACCACTGAGCTCACGTTCCTCTTAAATAGCCCTCAGAGCCAAAACTTGTCATAATGGATCTCAGAGCCAAAACTCTCCATACTAGCCCTCAAAGCCAAGTCTTGAAGCCAAGCACTATACACTATGCATGTATATGTCAAACGCTATTAAAATTCATAGCGAGCATGTACAGTGGAAGGATCCAATTGGGGATAGCCAACTCTAGAGCCAAAACTCTTCATACTAGCCCTCAGAGCCAAGTCTTGAAGCCAAGCACTATACACTAATCATGTATATGCCAAGCACTATTAAAATTCATAGTGAGCATGTACAGTGGGAGAAGTCAATTGGTGATAGCCAACTCTATGCAAGTGGACTGTTTTATATATATATATATATATATATACATAATATTTATATATATATATATATATATATACATACATAAGCATAGTGAATGCCACATAAGCCTGACTCAAAGAGCCTAACACTATAGGAATGAAGGCTTGTGTGGACCGCCAGGGTAAGCCTTCGGGTGGGACCCTCTTTGCCACATGAGCCCATTCAATTTTTCCCGACCCATAGCCTTGGGTACTTCTAATATCATTATTGGGTTATGCATTAGCCATGTGGGATCCACCCACTCTGATCCAACCTAGCATTGTAAATTTATATGCCATATAAATCATTGTTCAATCTTCGAGTGGTTCCCACTTGCCACATATTCCCAATGCACAATCGACTGATAATCCATTATATGATCTTCTTGAACCTCCGGCTGGGACCAAAGTCCATGTGAGCTTGGTCCTTGATGCCCACTTTCTTTCCTTATTTCTTCCTTGATCCTTTCATCTTAAATTCTCTAGCCCAATGCCTGTCAGGTGATGAAAAAATTTAGCTTTTGCCTCTCGACGTCGTCATCTCATGGACTCTGCTCGACGCCAAATACCCAATCCTTTGCAATGTTGCCATGTTAACCCATGGGAAAGCTTATTCTAGCCAGGAATTGTCATTTAACGTCTCTGGCATTGTCAAGTGACAGATTCTCATCAACTCAATCAATAAAATGATTAAGTATCGACCATTCCTCTATGCTTTATTTCTCTTCGAGTTTTTTTCATGGCTTCCCCTAACTCATCATTCCCAATGCTAACTTGGTTAAGGTTTCTTGTAAACCTTAAACCTCCTATCCCTCTTAAGCTTGACCTTTGAATGGATTCATACAACAAATCCCCCTCTCGATCCCATCATCATTAAACTTGAAATTGTTGGGGTTACAGTCTTGTATTGTAACTACGTTAACATACATACATACACACACACACACACACACACACACACACATATATATACAAAAGAAAAGGATCTTGATCTGATTTAGTTCATATCCATGATTATATCACCAAAACCACTAAGTTAGGATTTATGAATCCTCAAATCTCTCTATGATATTTAACTACCCCTAGATCTCTCTAATTCTCAAATGTTCTCGAGATTTATTCATAGGAATAGATTTGATTACAATATTCATTACTAAATACATATTTTCTAGAATCTCTTTACAAAATTTGGAAAATAATTAAATAATTACAATCAATTAGGGAACCAACTCCCTTGGTAAACAAACCCCCTAGTTTAGTCAAAAGGAATTTGAATTGGGTTTTTAATTCTCCTACATCAAGGAGGAGGAGCCAGTGATTTTATCATGGAACAATTTATTCCTAAGTAGGGTGTCATCCTTGATTGATCCATATCTTCAGTGAAAACATAGGTTTGCAATAGTAATGGAAGGAAATTTGAGATGATCTGTAGGAAATAAGAGGGGTAATGCCCCCGTGCTTATGTTGAGCTTTCATTTGTTGTCACTCCTCTAATTACTTCATTACCTCCACAGCAGCAGGAATGTCAGAAGGTAACATCCTTGGAAGTGGATATGGATAGATCATGTTCTTGTAGACCAAATGAAGTTGATGCCTTGAGAGAAAACATTATAGCTCACGTACAATATCATCCCTTAGCCGTAGGTTACATATATTTTCAAAATGTAAAGGAGATCTATGAGGGATAATATCTTTAATAATTTAAGTAGACAAAACATTAATTAATAATTCTTTTGGATGTTATTGATCTCCACTTTTGTGATATTTAGTTGAATGCGTTTAACTAAAATCTAGACAAGTCTGTGCCTTATGGATGACTCATGACTAAATTTCTAGCCTTGAACAAAAGCCGTATTATAATTTTACAACACCGCCTCTCATTCGCAATATATTTTTTCATGGTTTTCTCTTAGTTTCCAATGAAATTACATAGTTCCATAGTAAAAAGTAGGTATTCCATAATTTATTTTGTTTGTTTTCATGTAGGGGCCCCCTTCCCCCAGAGGTAGTTCCAAATTTGGATGATCTAATTTAGAAATTCCAAACCCAACACTATGTACCTACAATAAGTGTCAGAGTGGACCCACAATTGGATAAATTCATGGTGATGTTCTTAAATTTTGATTGTCTTCTCAAATCTAATTTAAGTGTTTTCCAATTCCTAAAAGAGCCATTGAGCCAAACAACAAAACTGACAATAATGAGTGCACAAAACCAAGAAATTTGAGCTTGTAAGACAATAGATCCACTGCTTTATTGATCTTTGAATTCAATGTTCACAACCTGTTTCTAGTTGTGATCCCGTAGTATAGTGTCCCATCTGATGGCTTCTAACTATTGGTGAATGGAGCAACAGAGCATGAAATCCTACAGACAAATAAAAGAAAGGTGGTCAAATATTTATTGGTAGTGTAGCAATTTCCTTTGTCGATGAAAGTGGGTGATATAAATTGGATTGCAAGCAATGTGGTGGTTGGAAGAAATTTGATGTGATTAGTAGAGCTTGAAAATACCTTGTCAATTAGAGTCTCTAACGTCCTCCGCACTCTGCACAAGTCCTCCCCAAGAAAATTAGAACGGTGCCATATATTCCACCATATGCATGGAGATTAATGGCTCTCATAATATAATTGTGCAGAATGCGGAATGCAACGTTTTCGCTCTGCACAATGAACTTCCTCCACTCCAAATAGAGTATTAATCCATGGAAATTTTTACAGCTCCCCCCCTATTATAGGTCTATTTGAGCACATCACTCCCGACATTTAGATCAGTACTTTTAGGGATCATCAAACCCTAATTCAGTTGTTACATGACTTGGACAAGTCAACTCATTGAATGCTTCCTTCTATGAAATTTTCCTAGCCTGAAGCCTTCCTAAAATGCCTCCTTGGGACACCAGCACAGCCTAAGCCTTGAGACAGTGCGTTGCAAAGCAAGCAGGCCCACTATGGCTTGCACTGCAGTGCACTTAGGCCCTCTTTAGCCTGCATTGGGTGAGATTGAGTGAAATTTGCATAGGGTTCTGGAAACACTCCTTCATTCTAGATGATTCTAGAAGGTTCCCATCTCTTATCTCCTCCTATGAGCTCCAAATTTGATAGGCTAAGGATCCATTAACCTCCTATCCTCTCATCCCTTGCTCCATGGAAACTAACTCCAAGTTTGGAAGGCCATTCAATACCCTCATTTATGACAAAACCACGTCCATTTTTCTATAAATTGAGCACTCATCATAGTGAGCGGTGGGCTAGAATCTGAAGTTTGTAAGGAAATTCTATTGGTTTGAGGATTGGGTTTATGTTAAGCAATGTTATATTGCTGGAGTTGTGTGCTTTTGATGTGGTGAGGGTTGGACTGAAGCTAGAGGAATGGCACAGGATCAAACTGTATTGGGTGATACTCTTCCTTATACATTAATAAAGAGGTTATTCCTTTTCTCATATGATTGTTCATATCTGTGATGATTATGTGTTTCAATGTCTTTGATTCCATTGTTTTATAATAGATAGATCATGTCTGATTTGATTGTTTCTTGTTTATGTTTCTCTTGATGCAGGTACCTTTTCAGCAGATTTAGTTTAAGTGGAAGTGACGAGAGCAATTCAAAAGAGATCAAGGAAATGAAAGACTACAAGTAAGTTCCTTCATCTCACCTATCTTCTATAAGAAAAGGTTAAACTACTTTCTTTATGTTGTTCTAGGTGTAGCCACCCACCTAGGGAAAATGTGTTTATCCGTAGATGCAAATTCAATGTAACAAAATTGACAACCATACTGGGGAATGACTGTCATTCTTGGTGGATTACCCTCATCATATTACACCCTAGTAGACTTTGCTTAGCTTTACTGATCTTAATTAAATCTTTTTGAAGTGTTTTTAGTAAAAAATTGTTCTTGAATGTCTCTTGATTTGACTCTTTGGCACCAGCGCAATGTTGTTCTAGACACAGTGCACTGCAGAGCAGCCCCTACCTTAGAGATAGTCCATTGCAACGTACTATATCCCTCTCTTGCCTACATTAATTCCTCTTAGGCTAAAAAACCCACCTTTGGTCTAATTTTTCCAAAGCTGCTTCTCTTGTTGTTTGCTGAAAGATCAATGATTCTTGTGGTTCTGAAATCAAGTTGTATTTTACCTCCTAGCCCTACTTTGGCCTTAATTGTTTAGTGTTTCTTAAATGATTTCTTTATCATTATCAATTCATTGTCAAAGTTAGCTTATAGTCGATTAATCTTTTCTAAAAAGGAAGTGTCGTAAAATTTTCATTTATTTCAAAAAGGAACTATTGCAAAGTCTTTGTTTTTTGCAAAAAGATTGATTGATTGTATGTGCATTAGTTTCCTTTTGTTCATCTAAACATTAAGGAAATTGAAAAGAAAAATTTGTGTTATGAAATTAGAGGTTTGTGTGTGCTTGTAGGAATAGTATAGGGAAATTGCATTAGATGTGCTCTTTCCTCTTTGATTAAACAGTATAATTGCTCTATCCCTTGTATTTAAGGTTTTCATTGTTCAAAATCAAATGAAAAGAATGTTTCTCATCATAGTTTCATTCTAGGAATTTCAAAGACATCACGTGGTGAACTTGAAAGACAAACTCTTAATCAAGATCAACTTAAAAGTTATCTCAATTAATCTAATGGAGCATTTTCACCTAACAAATAACATTTAGAGATTCTAGGCTATAGACATGTTCCAACATTGTAAAACATAGGAGCTATCGTTAATTGCTTGCGATACATTCCGAGTGTATACCTCATTCCACATATGTAAGTATATCATAGCTCATCCACGTACTTTCGGGTATATAGGGTGGTGTTATAGTACGAAAAGTATAAAGTAATGCTCTCACTATGCA
Source organism: Pinus taeda (assembly GCA_000404065.3). Lineage (NCBI taxonomy): Eukaryota > Viridiplantae > Streptophyta > Pinopsida > Pinales > Pinaceae > Pinus > Pinus taeda. The sequence continues at coordinate 24,989 of APFE030708014.1, forward strand.
GTTTCGCATTAGACAATGATTACACGGATTGAGCCTCCATGTACTTTTGGTTATATATGGGAGTACTACATTAGGTTGTTATCCATCCTTAGGTAACTGAGTTGGCCGCCTTGTACACTGTGCTACATCGAACACAACATTCGAGGAGATTGCCTGCACATATGTTAAGCCCTTGGTTTACTAAGGTAGTATATTGTAGTTCACAGTTGTTTGGTAATCCTTTTGCATAAATTACCCTCTTTTGTTTATTTCTTTTTGTAATAAAATCAATCAGCAATCATGGAGGAACATCAACCCTTACCTCGTCATTCTTGAAGGAGAATGAGTAGACTGCCTTTACCCCATGAAGCTACACCTAGCCAGCAAAAGCAATCTCGTTTAACTGAATCCAATACATCACAAACTTTTGGTTCTTCCTCTAAATTACCAAAGTCATCTATACTGGTAGGTACTATGACCCTAGTTACTCCTACAATTACTGGTACATCTGTTACTAAACTGGAATCTCCATAATTACTTGAGGACACTAAAAGTGAACCTAGTGAAACGGTAACCCAAGTTGTCCAAAAAGAAGTTGATTCTCAACACAAAGTTGTTCAACAAGAAATTACTTTTGAATCTGAATCTATTCAACCAGAAGTTGATCTTGAACCTATCACTGTTCAATCAAAAGTTACTTATGAACCAAAAGTTGTTCAAGAAGCCCAACCTGAACTTGTTGTTCTTTTACCAGAACACTTGGATCTTGAAGTTGAACAATCAAAAGTTGTTACCATACCAAAAGACAATCAACTGGTTTATCCTCAGACATCTGCAACTATTGAGACTTCCCCTTTACTGCAAAGTCAAATACCGAAAATCTATTATGGACCTGACAGTGAAATCCTTCTACCTAGTTTGATTTCGATTGAAGAGGAACCTGAAGAAGAAACACCCAAAACTACAATTTTCTTTGGACCTAAACTTTATCTTTATCATCATACTCCTCGTTTTACTACTCCTTTTGATCTCGATTACTTTCATACTCCCATTGATTTGTTAGACATTTATTGGACATATGACTATGGTAGAATCAACATCCCAGACTGTACCATCTGTTACAGCTATGACAAAATATTCTATTGCTACTTCTTTGATGTTTACCACAAAACCCGAGACACATTTGTATGGTGTTTTGTCCATCCCACCGGATTATTAATCTTTATCTAGAACCCACTCAGGTGTTTCTTCTAGTCCATGGTCTTCACCCTTTTCCTCTACACTAATTTTACCTGGTTCTTCACTTACGAATACTAAGAAGCTTAATCCATTAAGTCAATATCAATCTAGTTCATCTAGTTACCATCCAATATATCCACTTTACATTGGATTACCCCAATACCAAGAAAAATATGCACAATCTCCTTATCCTCCATTTTCTGGGGGGCAACCATATGGCGATATGCCATCATCTTTAGGTTAGCCTAGAATGACTATTTGTCAGTGGCAGCCAACAATGCCTATTCAACCAAGGCTTGTGTATCCATCATAACCAATGCAATCTATCTCATCTATACCTATTATGCCTATCATTATGACTTTACCACAGTTTCAAGCTTAGTTAGTTGTATCTCAACCTTTGCAAGCTGGTCCTTCAACCTCTGACCCCAAGTTTCAGGTTTACAGATTCAGTCTTCTCAGGTCATTTTACAACAATTGTTTGTGCCTGGAATCCAACAACCTTGGGCTAGTTTGCCTTTTACTAGAATGACTTAGACTTACATTGGTTTAGTTTATTCACAACCTAATCAAACTTACATTGGTGGGCAAAAACCGTTAAATTAACAACCATGGCAGCCACAATATCAACAACAAAATTCTAGCAACATCAAACTTATCCTGGACTTAGTCAACAAGCCTATAATGGATTTGGTCAAAAACAAGTTTACCCAGGTCCTGGTCGACAAGCCTATGCTGGGTTTGGACAAAAAACAATTTATCCTGGTGCTCAACAACCACCTTATATTGGATTTGCTCAAGAAACTTACCCCTATCAAGGTTACCAGCAACAAATGCCTTATGCTGGTATGCAAAGGCCTATTTCCTAGGCAATTCCATCTTACCCTGGTTACACTCAAACTGACCTCAATAGAAAGTTGTTGATCCAGGTGGCTCCAGAGAGACACACAAGACAAAGAGGGCTTATGAATGCTCAAAAATCAACATGCTCATAATGACTTTGACCCGGGACCAGAGCATAGATCTCATCGTCCTGATTGCGGATGTGCGAACAGTTTGTCAAACTGAGCTCGTATGAGGGAGAACAGGCCAGTGAAAGTTTTGGTCAAATTTGGGTTGTGAGCCAGGTTTAAGTGTCCTACAATTGGACTGACCCCAAGGCATAAACCTAGCTCCCAAAATCGGTCGAAATTGTTGCCTCGTTAATTTGCCAATGACCCTTATTTTCTAGAAGTTTAAGAATGACCTCCCTCTTTATAAAAATAAAAAGAAATATAATTTGTTATGAGGTGGTAGGCCCCAACCCCTTAATAATACCACAATGTCGCATATGTATAAACTGTTGTATGGGGTGGGTGGGCCATCAACGGTGGACCCGACCCACACCCCAAAACACTCGATCCACCATCATATAATATGCCGATAGATGTGCCAATTGCAAATATATATATATTATATAATATTATATATATATATTATATTATATATATATAATATATATTATATATATATATAATATTATATATATATAATATATTATATAATATATATATATCGGTGAAACCCCTTAAATTTCTCTGATAATGTTGCCAGCGACCATGTTAAAGCACCGATCTTGAAGATCAATCGCCGATATTTAAGACACTGATATGCAACAACCCATGGATTTCAAGGGCGAGCCACTCAATGTGGACCCGACCCCCATTTCAAATTCATTTTGGTTATAAGGTAATAAAAATGAGAGGGGCGGGATTTGATCCCCCGACCCCTCTTCAACCAACATATATTTTTACCATTGAGCTATAATTGCTCACCTTGGTAAATCTGCTGAAGGTTATTTATATAAACCTTGTATTTTACCTTTGTAGATAGTTCGAGGATGCAAAAGGCAGGCACGCATTTCATGGCGGTTAATTAATATTTTAATGCAGGAACCATGAATTTTGCAGGAGGGCAAAATTTTCACTTTGTCATAATTTGACAAATTTTATATGGATTTTACACCTCTCATTACCACAAGCACAGTGGCATTATTTGTCTCTCCATCAGAGTTCTTCATTTTTTGGTCATTTCCAGAATGCACGTGGAACCATGATTTCAGCAAAAGCAGGGAGCAGAACCATGGGCCTTGAAATTTTCCCAGGGAGGTAAAAATTTTCCATGTCAGATTATAGTCAAGTTTATACTTGTTTTTCATGGTTTTCCACAGGGATCACAATGGAGACATCAGATTCATCATTTGAGTTGCAAATTTCCAGTCCATCCATGGAGCAGAATCTTTGAGGAATCTCGAGGGAATCTAAAAGATTCCTTGAGCCCATAATTCTCAACTTCTTAGAATTCAGATTTTTGACAATCGATTCAACACTACTCGATGCCACAAATCTGATGGTGTCTTCAGATTTCTTATTCTCTCATTTCTTCTTCTAGTCACTTTTCTAAGTGCCTGTGCAGATGTCCACATTCTTGTGCGAGCAACCATCTTCATACAATCGATGCCTTGAGATCGATGGTCCGAGTAGCTTCAGCAGTGTTCATGTACTTCTTCTTTATGCATTATGTTTCACAGATCCTTGATTGATGTTGATGCAGGATCTTATTTATTACATGTTGTCATGATTCCTTGCTTGATTTGATGCATAATCTTTTATGTGATGTACTTGTTTTCATAACTCATCATGTTATGCTTTGAGATCCCTTGTCATATGTGGTTGGGATAGTCGTGTTGTCATCATGCATGTGTTTTACATTGAGGTCCGTTTTATACCATGTTGGCAGGATGCTCATTATGCATGTTTTTGGGTCATACTGATAGGAGCTTGATTGAGAGTTCTAGTAGTGGAACATCTCTTAGAGCCACTCCTACGTGAGGGAATTTTTCCTTGTATGATCACGACATCATCTCTTGTGTGCATCACCATTATTGATAGCACTTAATGTAGCAACTTACACCATCTTGACACCGGGGCCCGGAGACATAGTCCCTCTTGGACGAACTTCGTTATCAACATCTTATGTTTTCATGTGCTAATGATTGACATGTTCCTCTTCTTTATAGCATGCATGTGTATTCATTAATGTTCTTTTGAAATGCAATTTAACACATTACGAAAGTAAAAGGTCTTGGAAGGGTCTTTCATCACACTCGGACCTGGATCAAGTGGTATCAGAGCGGTCTTTGCATTGATGTGAATTGCAGTGTGAACAATGGAACATGCAGCAACAAAGGATGAAAGAGCAATGTACGAGACCATGCTTAACATTTCCAAAAGAGTGGAAATCATGTATGAAACTCTACAGAAAGAGACAGAGGAAAAGGAGCGATTGCAACTTCAGTTGCAAGCCACAGAAGAGGCCATGGAAGAATTGAAGCAAAATAAACATAATCTTCAAACAAAGAATGATGAATTTAAGATGCATCTACATGAAGAGAAGGAGGAGAAACAAATTTTTGCAATGACCCATGTGAGGTAAAAATTAGTTCTCCATCTTCATGTATGTTTCCTGATGATGATTTCGATGTTTTTGAAAATCATACCACAGGAATTGGCTCCAAACTATTGAAGAGAATGGGGTATGAAGGAAAAGGTTTGGGAGTTAATGGGCAAGGCATTGTCAATCCCATCAAAGTAGAGGAATTACCCCGTCAAGCAGGACTTGGGTATGTTAGAAAGGAAGTTGGGGAATGCACCATGATAGTTAGCGAACCACCAACAATGGATGATGAGAAGCCCTCATCAATTCTTTCCAAATTGAAAGAGGAGGTAAAAGATGTTGATTTCCTTTTGGTTTCATCTTCTCATAGTATGATGTCTGTTGGAGATTTGGAGATCCTAATTACAAGGACAAACATGAGGCTCCTTACAAGGATGAGGCATGAGGCGAAAGAAGAACTTGTTGATAATAACCACGGCATAGCTCAACCTTTGGAGGTTTTGCATGAACATCAATTTGTAAGCTCGAGATACACTAAAGGAGTGTGCTCAAAGTTGTCAGAGTCATCTGAGACATCCTTGAAATTTTCGAGGAAAGAGAATGGTGGGAACACATCCCCATCATCCCACGACAATGCCCATTGCAAGGAGAGAGCTGAGGCAAACTCTCGTCACCATACTGACATTAGAGACAACAAAGGAAGGTATAACCACTTTTGATCTTCGACAGTTCATTTTGATTATGATCATGTTGTTAATAATGAAAGAAGATCAAGGCATTGAAAAACATGTACCTTTTGTAGTTTACCTAACCATACCTTTTTCTAAGTGTTGGAAAAGAATGCCAGCACTCATGAGGCATGAAAGACCCTCTCCACAGAATGAAAGGAAATAGGTTAAGCAGATATAGAGGAAGAAAACCTACTACAATCATTGCAACAGAAATGGCCATCAAAGAGCCACTTTTTGGAGGCTCCATCTAGAGAAACACCTTAAAGACAAAGCATCGGTGCGTTAATTAGGAAAAGCAGTTGTTTGATAAGAAGAACCACCTCAAGGAGGTGACCCATTCACATTGATAAGTGAAAAATGGTTTCTAGACATGTTGTTGTTTCATGCTTATTCTTTTGTAAATCATTTGTTTCATTTTAAAGTGTAAAAGTGATGATGTGTTTCCATCACTTGGTCAGCAACAATGACGTCTGGTCATGTTTTGAGTCGTATTTTGAGTTGCATGTTAAAACTCTAAAAGTGATGTTATGTTTCCATCACTTGTCTAAACAATAGTGTTTAGCCTTATGTATGTAAATCATGTGTTGCATTGATTATGTGTTTTCCATCACTTGTTGAAGCAACCATGATAGATTGGCCTTGTTGTCATAGTCGGGGTATTGCATCCATCTTATTGTAAACTTGACCACCGAGTATGTGTTATAAACTCATGGTAGGTATGGGATGTTTGGGTCATTAGTTGGTCATGTCATTCAAGCATGTAATTTTCAAAACAATGTACTACAAGTTGCAAAAGTAGCAGGTGTCGGCTCATCGCTTAAGGCTCCCAAGAACAGAGGTGAAGGAGATGGAAGCGAGACCTTTACGGATGCTTGTGATGCAGGAAGGGTACAAAGAAAGTTGCAGATTATTTTTCATGCTTTTGCAGGACCAAAATCTCCTCAGTGGGGAGGATTGATCTAGGTGGCTCTAGAGAGACACGTAGGACAAAGAGGGCTTATGAGCACTCAAAAATCAAGGTGCTCAGAATGACTTCGACCGAGGACCAGAGCATAGATCTCATCATCCTGATCATGAAGGTGTGAATGGTTCGTAAAAATGAGCTTGTATGATGGAGAATGTGCCAGTAAAAATTTTGGCCAAAGTTGGGCTGTGGACTAGGTTTAAGTGTCCTACAATTGGACTGACCTTAAGGCATAAACCTAGCTCCCGAAATCGGTTGAAATTGTTGCCTCGTTAATTTTCCCAATGACCATTATTTTCTAGAAGTTTAAGAATGACCTCCCTCTTTATATATATATATATATATATAATATATATATATATATAATTTGTTATAAGGTGGCAGGCAACCACCCCCGCCACCCCAAACATTCATAACAAAATTATTATCATAAGGCTGATGGGCCATAACTCCCTGTTGGCCTAATCGCCCCTACCCCCTAAATCGCTCTGATAAGGTTGCCAACGACCACATTAAAGTGCCAATTTTGAAGGTCAATCGCCGATATGCAACAATGCAGGGATTTCAGGGGTGGGCTGCCCAATGTGGACCCGACCCCCATTTCAAATACATTTTGCTTATAAGGTAATAAAAATGAGAGGGGTGGGATTTGATCCCCCGACCCCTCCTCAACCAATGTATATTTACCATTGAGCCATAATTGCTCGCCTTGGTAAATCAGTTGAAGGTTGTTTATATAAACCATGTATTTTACCTTTATACATAGTTCAAGGAGGTAGAAGGTGGGCATGGATTTTAAGGCAGTTAATTAATATTTTAATGCAAGAACCATGAATTTTGCAGGAGGGCAAAATTTTCACTTTTTTAGAATTTGACAAATTTTATAAGGATTTTACATCTCTCGTCGCCACGAGCATAGTGGCATTGTCCATCTCTCCATAAGAGTTCTGCATTTGTTGGTCATTTTCGGAATGCACGTGGAACCATTATTTCAGCGAAAGCAGGGAGCGGAACCATGAGCCTTGAAATTTTCCCAAGGAGGTAAAATTTTGCCATGTCAGATTATAGTCAAGTTTATACTTGTTTTTCATGGTTTTCTGTAGGGATTGCAATGGAGAGATCAGATTCACCATCTGAGTTGTAGATTTCCAATCCATCCATGGATTAGAATCTTTGAGGAATCTCGAGGGAATCTAAAAATTCCTTGCGCCCAAAATTCTCAACTTCTCAGAATTCGAATTTTCGATAGTCGATTTAGCACTACTCGATGCCACAAATCTGATGGTATCTTCAAATTTCTTATTCTCTCATTTCTTCTTCTAGTCACTTTTCTAAGTGTTAGTGCAAATGTCCATATTCTTGTGCGAGAAACCATCTTCATACAATCGATGCCTTGAGATCGATGGTTCGAGCAACTTCAGCAATGTGACATCCACTTCTTCAATTGGCCCTTGGTTGTGAGGTATATGTAGTGTTCATTTACTTCTTCTTTATGCATTATGTTGCACAGATCCTTGATTGATGTTGTTGCAAGATCTTGTTTATTTCATGTTGTCATGATTCCTTGCTTCATTTGATGCAGAATCTTTTATGTGATGTACTTGTTGCCATAACTCATCATGTTATTCTTTGATATCCCTTATTGTATGTGGCTAGGATACTCTTGTTGTTGTCATACATGTGTTTTACATTGAGATCCCCTTTATGCCATGTTGGTGGGATGCTCATTATGCATGTTTTTGTGTCATGCTGATAGGAGTTTGGTTGAGAGTTCTAGTAGTGGAATATATCTTAGATCCACTCCTGCGTGAGGGCATTTTTCCTTGTATGATCACAACATCATCTCTTGTGTACATCACCATTATTGACAACACTTAATGTAGCGGCCTACACCATCTTGACACTGAGGCCCGGAGACATAGTCCCTCCTGGATGAACTCCATTATCAACGTCTTATGTTTTCATGTGTTGATGATTGACATGTTCCTCTTCTTTATAGCATGCATATGTATTCATTAATGTTCTTTTAAAATGCAATTTAACACATCACGAAAGTAAAAGGTATTGGAAGGGTCCTTCCTCACACCTGGACCTAGACCAGTTTCCATCTCTCGCAACACTTGAATTACTGGTTTTAAATCAACTTACCAATGACCCAATTCTTTATGCACCTTGGTGGCCAATGATTCCTCATAAATTTCCTGCTGATATTCTAAAATTCAATGGAAACCCTGGAGAAGACCCATCCAATCATGTTATGACTTTTCATTTATGGTGTTTATCAAACTCCCTAAATGATGATTCAGTTAGACTCTGTCTTTTCCAGTGAACACTTACTGGTCTGGATGCAAAGTGGTACATTGAATTACCATGAGCTTCCTTTGATAACATTACATCCTTAGCCACCACATTTTTAACCCACTTATAGTTACCCATTGATATGAAATTGGAATGGAACTATTGACCAAATTTAAATAGACTACTGTTACTCACATCTCCAATCATATTCATGAGTGGCATCGTCATCATCGAATGGTCAAAACTTATGTTCCTGATCATCTTTTAGCCGAGTGGTTTATAAAATTCTTGTTTCCATCTATCACCGAGGATGTGGCTAAAGGAGGAGTTGTCACTAAAGAGCAAGTAATTTCTTGTGCCCAATACTTAGACTTGATTTACACCCAGTCTAGCACACTCTATGACAAAATTCCAAATGCACCCAGACTAACTTTTACTATTCCTCCACCCCCATCGAGTAAGGAATCTCATGCCTGTGATGATGTGATTGGTTCTTTGAGCACACAAATAGCATGTAGATCATATGGTCAAACACTTGCTATTTCCAATCAAACTTCTACTGCATCTAATAATACTCCTGCTTCTGAAATAAATGCCATGTCATCTGACAAAGGAAAGAATGAAAAGCAACTTGGAAGCAAGAAGAAGGGGAAAACTAAAAAGAAACAAAACCCTCCCCCTGAAGTGAAATCATCTGATTCCTCTTCTCCAGCTAGGAAACTTCATTATCCATGTTTGATCTGTAACGAGTAGCATTTTACGTGAGACTGTACTCACCGCTCTAAATTCTCAAAGCTTCTTAAGACTTCTAGTGCATCCAATGTGTTGACAGATCCTTTTCCGTATCTAGAGACTCATTTAGTTGCTACAGATCATGCTTCCATTTAACAAGTGCTTACACTATATGCCTCTAAGCCTAAAATTGATGTTTTGGTGTCTACGTGAAGTAAAGATTATGGTAATCCACTGTCATCAACAAATAACCAAGGCTATAGATCAACCAAATCCTTTGACTTTGGCTTTGTCTAATCCTATTCCACCACCCATTGCACTAGAGTTGTACATAAGTCTACATTCAACCCTCGAGCTCAAGTAGTGCAAAACTATAACATAGTAGAAGATCTGGCTCAGTCACCTTCTGCTATGTCGCTTAAGGTGCTTCAAAACTGCCCCTCCCAAAAGCAGGCTTTATTATCAGCAATTGGTGGAATTGACCAACAGATTCCAATCTTATGGTTTTCAACCATGTGGGATATATACCACAATTACCAGCTCAATTAGCTTTCCTAATCCAAGTAAAGGATTTGAATAAACTCATTCCCTGAACCATCGTTAGCGAGGGTGCATCTACTTGTATCATGTTGATGAGTTGCTGGAAAACACTCGGTTCCCCACCTTTGTCATGGTCACCTACTATTGGCTTGTTGGGGCCTGACCCAGGTTCGGAGGTGATTTAGCTAGACAAATCCCAGTACTACTAGCCCTTTTAGTAATAGTCCACAAAGAGCGGATTGAGGTCTCACCTGAAGTAGTATGGGAGGGTGCTAGAACCATGTTTCTGCACCCTGGGGATGTCTGATGGGTTCAAGTTGTCTGTGGTTCGACCCTGCGCACACATCGCTACGCGCACTTACCTGTACCATGCAGCCTGTGATGTTGTCTTTATGCAGCCCTACTCGAGGGTCGAACAGTGTTATTACCCAAGTCCTTACTAGTAATCCTATCTTAGTTGATTAATTTAGCTTATTTTATGCTTTCAGTTATCCTTAACAATATTCAAAATTCATACAAGTGTGTGCATTAAATAAATAGTATGATTGAAATTCATATTCAATAGATAATAACCCAAGATAGATACACGTAATTCAGATAAAAATTCTTTTTATTATTCTCTTCCTTTGGTTATAGACTCTATTCTGTGCTGCGTGCTCAGGTGCAGGGGTCCGCACACTCATCTGTGGACTCTACTAGGCCTCTACACACTCAGCTGTAGAGCCTATTCCTACTACTACAACCCAATATACACTTAGACTCTTGCTCTGTTGTTCTATCTCATACTTTTCTCTAACTTACTACCTATTTTTTACACTTAGAGCTTCACTCTATTTATACAATCCCATGGACCATGGACCATGGGTAGGCCGACATTACATTCAAACTTAGGGCAGACAGCTCTATGACTCTAACATACATTTCGTGCTCGCAATTTGTGAAGCTTTACAATAATATCACTCAAAACTTTGGCTTTGAGCCTCAAAACAAGTTGTGTGGGGATTCCATGCCCAACACCTACAAATTTAAAATCTTTTGATGGTCACACTTATACGCCTAGTATAATTTTAAGTAACCTATAGATAGAACTAGGGGGAAAAACTATGATTGTTGAAGCTGAGGTTGTTGACGGACCCCTTGACTACAACATTTTGCGAGGAAGACCTTGGATTTATGCTATGTCTGCTATGGTTTCGACATACTTTCGTATGATTGCTTTCCCTCACAAAGGTGGAATCACAATAATTGATCAACTCGCCTTCTTTGCCTCTAGTTCACAGGGTATTGGAAGCATTATGTTAGTTCATAGACCCCCGATATCTCTTCAGAATGTTGGAGTAGGTTCTTTAAATATCCTTCCCTAATTGGTACCTTTTCACTACCATCACCATCACAAATGGAAGAAGTTGCGAAAGTTGAGACTTGCAACATGTTATCTTCCACTTCATCTAATTCATGGAAGATTTCCAACAATTCTGAAGATGATATGCATAATGAAACCATGCCGCTAAGCCCCATTGAGCTTGCATAGCAATCAATCTTTTTTTCTTGTGTGAACAACCTAGATCCATTATCACTAATTGTATGGGTTGATCATTCGTTAGAATATGGTACTTCCTCTAATCCTTTTTCATGTACATTTTCTACTGATGAAGGAATCATCCAATCAATGATGACAGAATAAGAACCATGGGGATATTATCATCATCGATCCCATCTTCTAGATCACATAGAAGATGTTTCAAATGAACCAAATCACCTTGCAATTGTTGATTTCCTTTTGAATTTTGTATTTATAGACACAGTCGATTCCGAATGAAACTTGTCAAATATCGAAGAAACCATTTCTATCGACATTTTGACCAAACTTGGAGTTATAGAGAACATCCATGTTGGAAAATCTTGTTCTCTATTCAAACTTGAAACTTACTGTGCTCTTTTCTGTGAATTCTACGACATATTTTCCTAATCATATGAGGAAATGGCAGGAATTGATTCTAGTATAGTTGAACATGAGATTAAAATGTATCCTGATGTCAAACCAGTATGACAGGGCCTCCGTCCTATTCATCTAAAGAAGGATTCTGCCATAAAAGCATAAACTGAAAAACTTTTGTAGGCTAGTTTCATTTACCTTGTTCCTGTTACCGATTGGGTTTCCAATATTATTCCTGTCATGAAAAACAAGGAACAATACGAGTGTGTGTTGATTATAGGGATGTTAATAACGCTTTTCCAAAAGACAACTATCCCACTCCCTTTATCAACTAGATAATTGATGACTGTGACGGATGTGAAATGTTCTCATTTATGGATGGTTTTTCCAGCTATAATCAGATCAATATACGCCTAGAAGGCTAATATAAAATTGCTTTTACTTGTCCCTGGGGCACATTTGCATATAAGAAACTCACTTTTGGTTTGAAGAACACTGGGGAAACTTTTCAGAGGGCAATGAATTATGATTTCCATGACATCAAACACATTGTTCAACCCTATCTAGATGATATACCTACTCATTCATGGAAACGGGTTGATCACCTACAATATCTGAGAGCTATATTTTGATGGTGCCAACACTACAAAATTCGACTCAATCCACATAAATGTGTGTTTTTTGTTGGTTATGGTTGTTTTCTTGGTTTCGTAGTGTCTAAAGAAGGAATTCGACTTGACCCTTTGAAGGTTAAGAAAATCCTTGACCTGCCTCCAACTTCCAATTTACTGCAGTTACAGAGACTCCAAACGACAGCTAACTTTCTAAGGAGGTTCCTTTCCAACTACGTTGAAATGGCTAAAGGATTTAGTCATCTTCTAAAAAAGGGGATACCCTTCCATTGGGGCTAGGTTTTGCAAGCTTCCTTTGATACTCTCAAAGATACCCTGATTCGACCATCATTAATGTATGCCCCTAATTATCAAAATGACTATTTCCTATATCTCGCTGCTGCAAATACAACCATTGCTCTGGTTTTAGTCCAAGAAGAAGATGGGGCTGAACATCCGATCTATTATTTGAGTCACAATCTCAATGATATGGAAGTTAAGTACTCTTATGTCGAAAATTTATCTTTGGCTACTATTCAAATAGAGATTTCGCCACTATATCCTGCTCCGAAAGACCACTACCATTTTAAATTGCAACCCTATGATATACATTCTAACACGTCAATTGCTGGGGGGCAAGTACTCGAAATGGATCATCATTTTATAAGACTTGGATTTCGAATTCATCAAATCCAAGTCAAAGAAATCTGTAGTCTTCACCAAGCTTCTTTACGACCTTCCCTCTATCAATATTGATTCAACAACGAAACCATAAATTCTAGATGAGTCTCTATTTTTGATTGCATGATTTGACCCATGGTATGGAGATATACTGATCTATCTCCAAACCCAAACTTTTCAGCCTGATACCTCTCGCTCGTAGTACCGATGTATTCGTTACCAAGCCAAATATTATTTGATCATTGGTGACACTTTTTACCATCATGGTATCAATACGATTTTATGGAGGTGCCTCACTCATGAGGAAGCTAAGAAAGTTTTGAATGATTGCCATTTTGGTGCTTGTGGTGGACATTTATCTAGTTATGCTACCACACAGAAGATTCTCCGTGTTGGTTACTTCTAGCCAACTATATTCAATGATTGCATTATTGCTATCAGAAGTTGTCATGCATGCCAGATTTTTGACTGGAAAACACGATTACCACTTACACCACTGCATCCTATCATCACTATTGGACCATTTTCAAAATGGGGCATCAATTTTATGACATGTAACCCCACCTCGGCCGGGGGGAATGGGTATATAATTGTCACCATGGAATATTTTACAAAATGGGCTAAGGCCATGCCTACATTAAATAATAACAGTGAGACAACTACTCTTTTTTTCTTCAACCATGTGGTTACACAGTTTGGTGTGCCACAAGCTATAGTCACAGATCATAGGTAGCATTTTCGCAACCATATGATGACTGAATTGACTGCAAAGTTAGGAATTTCACATGATAGTTCTACTCATTATCCGCAAGCTAATGGACAAGTTGAAGCCATCAACAAAATCCTTAAGTGAATTCTCCAATGAATGATAGTATTTCATAACCGAAATTGGCATTTAATCATGTACTTGGCTTTATGGGCTTACCGAACCTCGGTGAGAAATGCAACCGGATTCACACCTTTTCAATTGGTGTATGGTCTGAAGGCAATCTTGCCTATACAATGTGAAATTTCATCATTAAAACTCGCGATTGACCTATTACTCGACACTTCTGAAGAAGAAGCACGTTTCTTAGAGCTCATCCATCTAGATGAAACTCATCGTGAAGCTGCATTGGCTAACGAAGCACATAAGAAACAAATAAAGGCGCAATATGACCGAAATGTCAATCCTCGCATTTTCTGAGAATGAGACCTGGTCTTGCTTTATCAATAGGAAGCTAATAAATTAGGAGTAGGGAAATTTGAACCATTATGGATGGACCCCTATATTGTCAAGCATGTTTTGGAAAAAGGTGCTTATGAGTTAGTTTATTATGATGGAATTCCATTGTCGTAGTTCCATGACGGGTTATATTTGAAATGTTACTATGCCTGATTTTGCATAGTAATAAGCACTGTATATATGCTTTGTTTACATGTGTGTGTGTCAGTGTGACTTATAGAGTTTTTATGTGGTTAAGTAATTGCTTTGCATTTGTTGCAAATGTTGAAATCTTTGGAACCAGTTTTTGGTTATGCCGATGGTGCTAGTCATAGTACGCAAAACCTATCTTCTACAGCATGGGCCATATCCACTCCAAGTGGTGAGTTAGTGAGTTTTCAAGGGATTTATATTGGTCGTTATATGAACAATATCGCTGAGTATAACGCATTGATAGAACTCCTCTCTAATGCCATTTCACTTGGCATTCACCGAATCATCATTAGGCTGGACTCACAACTTGTCATACTGCAACTAACAAATGTTTATATTGTCTGAAATCCAACAATTTATCATATGTTCTTTATAGTTCATCTCTTGGAAAGACATTTTGATTGCATGAAATATCAACACATTTCCAGGAACTTTAACACATTAACTGGTCCATTAGTGAACTATGTGTTAAAAAAACATTTGTGACACATGTAAAAGTAAAATTTTCAATTCACATCAATAGTTGAATAGGATTGCACATAACCATATATAAAAACACTGAAAGAAAATAGATAGATGTTTTAAAAAGTTTTTACAAAATTTGTTTCAAAGACATGTTGGTCATCTGACCTCAAAACTCAAAATGCATATAGAAGAACATCCTAAGTAGACCTAATGATGCTCATGATAACATGTCACAACCTGAGCTATCATGTGCAATAGCCTCATCCAACAACTTGTTACACCAATAGTATGGCATTGTAGCCTCATCGGTAAATCCTTGATCTGGATATCTGGAATATTAAGGGTTAACCCCTCTATATGATCCTGCAACTCTGCCAGTGTCTCGGTCAAATCCAAATCTTGGAGAACTGCTCTTCCAACATTTCTTCGTGTTGGTTGACTTGCCTCCTGTTGATGACCCATGGGTCGAACAATACCAACCTTTGCATGCATGAGTACATTTTTAGTTTAGTCTTGGAAACATCAAAAAAAAAAAAACATGTAGAAACTTAAAAAATTAAAAACACTTTGTCAAAACAGTTTACCTATAGCACCCCACTGGTAACCTCAAATCTTGATCTCCACGAAAGTCCATCCTTGCATATGGATGCTCCTCAATGACAAGGTGTTGTCGACTAAGCCCACTGAACAATGCAAGAGGAAATGAGATTGATGATTGGCCACCATGTCAAGCCATCAACTCAACCCATCTTTGCATCCATGGATCTCTAGGACCAGTCAAACTTAGTGACACATACTAAGGTTACATCAATGGATTTTTCTCTAAGGTAAAGGAAATCAAGATCGAACCCTCGCTAAAATTATTTTTCATGTTGCTCTTTACCTTAGTCATCTACTCTTTCATCGAAGAGAGAACTATCTGACACCAGTTGAATGTAGTTGGCTCAAGGCACTCAAGTGAAAATTGCATATATGATCTTTTTGCTAGAAGAAGTGTCCCACTACTCGCCAACTTTGTGATAGTGATAAGGATTGTTTGCAAAAGCAAATCAGGAACATCCCTGATGTTGATCTTCCCATCCTTGATAGGTTTTGTACCTGGTCGACAAAACTGTCGAATGTAGTCCCTCACTAATTCACCCCAATGGGTAGAACCTGAAAGAGATATGGGGGCACCACATCTCGACAATCCTGTAAAGAAGTAAACATCATCGATCAATATAGGAAGCACTTTTCCTCCTATGTGAAAATCCTGATCTGCTAGATCCCATGAATGAGCTAGGAATTGCAATAGTTCTAATTGTTGCCTCATCCTAGACAATCTGAAGTATTTGAGTAACCCATAGTCTCTGAGGGCCTCAATTGTACCCGAATCATTAAGGGCAACCATATCCTGTTTTTCATGCTCTCTCTCTCGCAAAGTAATATTCATTCTGATCTGATTAAAGCCTGCAATCAAACCATAAGCTTAGTTAGGATCCATTTCATGCAAAAAATTGAAGGATTTTTGGGTGAACCAAGAGAAAAAAATTTATCAACTACGCCCAGCGCAGCCCAGGCCTAGAGACAGTACGCTGTAGAGAAGGTACCCTTTTGTTTGGGTGCACTATAGTGTAGTTTTCGATGTGATAGGCTGCACTGATCCTAGGGAAAAGTATGTTTACCCTAGGGACCCCAAAAACCTAAAAAACTTGCTAAAACTGCAAAAGAATGAACTTAAAAGGAAGAGAAAAGGTAGATCTCCTACCTGGTCGAGACAGTGCGACAAATGATCCACATAATCTCTCACAATCAGTTACTGAAGTTCAAGGTAAAAAACTGGTTCAAAGCATAAAACTGAATGGTAAATATCAAATGGTGAAAATGACTTGGTAAATTCTTGTTTTATGGTTATTTCATGTCATTTAATGAATAAAATATAAAATTTTTACCCATTTTTATGAATGAAAGAGGTATGTTTAATCTATTTGGTGTTTCTTTGAACAAATTTATAGTTGATATAGTGAATTTGACGTGTACAATTGTGAATTGTACTTTTGACCACAGAGCATACTTTTATCTCTTTTTCGAGCTCTATTAAACATCGAAAAAGGAACCCCCCTAAATTCCTCTTTATGCTCTTTTCAAACTCTCAAAATATGAAAATATTGTGGAGTGTTTGTCCTTTTCAGCTCATTAATGGATTGGAAATGACATCTACTCAGTATAAGTTTAACCCTTTTATGGACTTAGATTATTTATGAAAAAGGAATATGTTGATCGAACATGGTCAATAGGTTCTCTCTTATATTATTTTATGCTTTTTTAGACATGAGAGACAAACTTACGAAAAATAACTGGTGGAGTTTTCTTTTTGTTCCTTTTCAAACTTTCTAAACATGAAAAGGACTGAGTTCTCATTGTCGTTGAACTCATTAAAACATCAAATAGCGACAAACTTGTCCATCATGACAGGACCGAGTTTCACCTTGACTAGGCTTGTTAAAACATCGCATAGTGATGGATTCACCTGAAGGGTGGAAAAATAAAGAGGTATTGGTCAGCAATGACTAGGGAAAATGGGAAAAGGGATAAATCATTTTATGGTAGCAAGTCGCTCTTGAACATGACACTTTCACTTCATCTTTGCGACTATTTGGGTTGGGTTATCTGCTTGATGTTTATCATACCTGTGGTCTATCACACCATCCATCACTTTGGTTTTGGGTCAATGTTGCCAATTCATTCATTGTCGCTGACATGTTCAAGAGAATTCACTCAGTAAAAATTCATCCTTTTCAATACTCATAAACCTTCATTTTCATGACCGCCATTCCTGAACCTTGTGTCGTCAGTCACATTCAGTCTCCAAAATCATTATAGTCATTTAGTTTCATTGATGTGGGATACATCAAGGCCCTCCTGTGATGAGTTACTTCTTGTCGACATCAACACATTATCCAAGAAGTTGACTTAGAAACACCCTTCTAGTATCTTGAAGCTTGCATACATCAATGGTAAGTTTCTTTCTTTCGGCGACAAGTTGACATCACTGGCTTTCGACCAAAAGACTTTGTATGGTGTTCGACATCAAAACATCCATTTATACCATGCAGAATGTACTGCAATACCTTGAGAATCATTATCATTATCAGTGATCTCTCTCGCGTCTGTTAAAGGCTTACATCATTGGCTAGTAATTAGATGGTGTCTTCCCTTGTTCGACTTCAGATCACATATTCACATGGTTAAACTCCTACTTGAGCAAAGGATTGGATGAGATATAAGACCCCAAATCTAGTTTCATCCATCTGGGCTGAGATTTTAGGAGAGTACTAAATCATCTGTAAGATGGCTTTACACTGATGGTCATCCCATCATGGGTCTATATCTATAGGCGACTATCTATGTACATGTAATGAAAGTTTATATGTTGAGTATGGGTATGCCTCCCCTCAGTAATTCATGAAAAATCCAAAATATCATGATGTTATGTATTGTAATCGATGCAGGTCACCATCCGCTTCAGTTCCTCTCTAACACATCATAAAGCATATCACTTGACATTATCATTTTCGACTTCATGCTTTAGGGGGCGACTGTTACATGTTTATTTGGGCAAATCACTCCTGACATTCAAATCAATACTTTTAGGGCTCATCAAATCCTAATTCAGTTGTTACATGCCCTATATAAGTCAACTCATTGAATGCTTCCTTCTGTGAAAGTTTCATGGCCTAAAGCCTTCTTAAAATGCCTCCTTGGGACACTAGCATAGTCTAAGCCTTGAGACAGTCTGCTGCAGAGCAGGAAGGCCCACTGTGGCCTGCACTGCAGTGCACTTAGGCCCTCTTTAGCCTGCGTTGGGTGAGATTGAGCGAAATTTGCATAGGGTTCTAGGAATATTCCTTCATTCTAGAGGATTATATAAGGTTCCCATCTCTTATCCCCTCCTATGAGCTTGAAATTGGATAGACTAAGGATCCATTAACCTCCTATCCTCTCATCCCTTGCTCCATGGAAACTAACTCCAAGTTTGGAAGGCCATTCAATACCCTCATTTATGACAAAACCACCTCCATTTTCCTATAGCACTCATCATAGTGATTAGGGGGTTAGAATATGAAGTTTGTAAGGAAACTCTGTTGGTTTGAGGATTGAGTTTATGTTAAGCAATGCTATGTTGCTAGAATTGTGTGCTTTTGATGTGGTGAAGGTTGGAATGAAGATGGAGGAGTGGCACAAGATCAAACTATATTAGGTGATACTCTTCCTTCTACATTAATAAAGATCTTATTCCTTTTCTCATATGATTGTTCATATCTATGATGATTATGTGTTTCAATGTCCTCGATTCCATTTTTTTATATTAGATAGATCATGTATGCTTTGATCGGTTCTTATTTCTATTTCTCTTTATGCAGGTACCTTTTGAGCATATTTAGTTCAAGTGGGAGCGACGAGAGCAGTTCAAAAGAGATCAAGGAAGTGAAAGACTACAAGTAAATTCCTTCATCTCATCTATCTTCTATAAGAAAAGGTTAAACTACTTTCTTTTTGTTGTTCTAGGTGCAACCACCCACCTATGGAAAATGTTTTTATCCGTAGATGCAAATTCCATGTATAACACCCCCCCCCCCCCCCCCCATGTAAAGTACATGCAAACACATTAGGTCTGAAATCATTGGGAATAACAGTAGCATAATTGTGTTAATGTCAAAGCACTTGTCGACAAAATGGCCACTCACAAAATTACCCTTTTTTATTTTAAAATTATTTTTCAAGCATTGACAAAGACCAAAAATAAAATTCCCTCCACTAGGGGAATTATGTCACATCAAGGCTCTCTTAGCCAATGGAAAATTATAAATGAGATTTCTAGAATTATAAAATTAATTTTGAATTTACATAAAAATATGAATATTCAGCGTTTTCCCAACACTTTGGTTAAAATTACAAATACTCTGCAAAAATAACGGACTAATAATGTGTACATCTTCACCTTCCACACAAATGGTGGGGGCTAGTGAAGTTGTGGACTTGTGTACAAATTTACATATTTATCCCCTAATATGTGCACAAAGTTTACACTTTCATCTCTTACCATGTATAAATTCACACCTACACTTTAGTGAAAATATATATTGGATAGGTACGAGACATAGGATAGTCAACAAGAAGGTGCTTTGTTAAGAAACTCATTATGTGAAGTTCATCGATACGAAACCCCATGTATAGAAAAAACCCAACCATGTTAAGGGTTGGTGTGGGTTGGGCTCAGTGTGATCCTTGAGTGGTTTTTATGGCTTAGATACCCTTGGGTTGTATTTACTTAACCAAAGGTTAGTCCCATAAGTCACGAACAAAATAGTTATAAAAAATAGAAAAATGAAAATGAAAAAAAAGATATTGGTTCAACAATATTAGATCATTAATTTAATATTACTCATCTCAAAAAATTACAACTCAAAAAATATGAAACTTTCATCCTTCACCATGTACAAAAGTTTAAACATTATCATCCTTACTATATAAAATTCCACATTTCATTCCCACATACTAGTTAAAATTTGATATCAAAAAATTAACCTAATGACATCCATCTCAACAATAAAACTACAATGCAATAAGCTATTTACATATGATACTTATTTTAATTTTAAACCCCTTTGCTCTTTATCTTTTACGAAAAGAGAGATGATGGGTGAACGTGGAGATGATGGGTGAACGTGTAGAATTGTGTACAAATTTACACCTTCATCCTCCCCAATGTGAACAAGCCTACATCTTCATCTCCCACCACAGATAATTCAACATGTTCACTCCCATAAATGTAGACATTAGCTATTTGATATTAAATTATCTACCTAATAACACACATTTTAAGCATTAAGCCACAAACAACAAACTTTACACTTTCATACCCCACCATGTGCATAAATCTACACCTTCATCCTTGCTATCTATTAATCCACAACTTCACTCTTGCAATGGCTTAGCATGGATTATTATATAACTTTTCAGAGCTTTGTACCTTTTAGGTCAAAAAAATAGAGGAATTGATTTGTAGTGCCCATTTTAAGGGAAACTCCTAATTTGGTGATATGCGATATGGAACCTTATAGAGCCGATTTGAGACATCAAATGGCACTTATTTGGGTCAAAACATTTTAAGCATAGCTCCTGCTCCCTTAGCAATGAACCACACATTGAAAGAGTTCAAATGATGTAAACATAACCTCAATTGAAGTTCATAAGTGGAATTTATGCATCCAACAAGTTGACTTACCCCGTTAAACACCATGGGATCAAGTGGATTCCATACCATCCCCCATTACATATACATGTGGGGCCAGTCACATGTGGAATTTCAAGAATATTCTAAAGGGTCCAAAACCCTAACAACAATTGATAGTTGAGGCGTGAAAAGCCCTAACCCTAACCTTGGACAACTAAAATGATATGCTAAATATTAGGCCTTTAGAAAGAGAAGGTATTCCATTATTTTAGTATTGTTATTGTTTTATATGTGAGTAGAGTATCTAGGAGTAGGTTATGTTTAATAATGTTGTCATTGATGTCAAAGATAGAGGGAGACCTAAAGGTAGGAGCACAATGTTGAAAAATGTGCAACAAGAAATGCTAAATTTAGAATGTGCTAAAAATAGATCTACTAAAAACAACATGTCTAAAAATAGTAGTTTGGCTAGTGAGGTCATTGGTCACATTGGGTGAGAGGTGAAACTACTAAAAATAGAAAGTTCTAAAAATAGCATTTCGGGGTCCCTTCCTATTTATAGCAGTCCCTAGTCTATCTATAGGAAGTAAAATTATTTTTGGTCTTAACAGCAATTGGAAATATTAATTAATTAATTCAGTTGAGTTAATTAGTTAAGGAAATTCGAATGTGAAGTATTTTTGAGCATGCACATGAGTTGTCCCACTAATTGGGGAATGTGTCCTTAATTTCCTCCATTGATTGAAGGAATAAGTATGAGGTCTATAATGAGAGAATCAGTTGACTTATTTCTAACTAGTCAAGTCAAGTTAGATTATTTTAACAAGTTGTTAAAATAATAAAATATATTTTGTTAATGCTTGCATGCATGTGACAATTATTATTTTAGATAATTGAGGATTCACTCATGGATAATTGTTGCATGTCAGTTTTGTCAGAGATCCAGTTGAGATTAGATGTGGGACAGTGTACTATCAGATGCTTGGATATTTCTAGTAAGTATTCCTTGCATGGAGAAGGATCTATTATAGGAGATTGGAGGACTTGTGGCCTATATATAGAGGCCTAGGTAGTCCATGATTTTCATCTTCTGATTGAAGATCATCAAGATATTCTGATTATAGAGAGAGCAAGATAGATATTGAGCTGATTCTTTTTGTATGTGGTTGAAGATTTCCACTTGATTGATAATACAATGTTGGGGTTTTATGCAGGTGTTTTCCCCAGTGATATATTCTGTGTCATGTGTGATTGATTCCTTCTTATCAGTTATATGTGTTCTTATTGATGTTGCTCATGTTTGATTAAGCTTCCGTTAAATTGTTTGTAGAAGTAGATCAAGTGTTTTTCTTTAGTACATTGCATTACCAGGTTGATCTACAGGTGGGAAATTTCTACATGGTATCGGAGCGTAGGTGATCAAGCAAGAATAGTATACTAGAAGGAGAAATTTGAAGTTTATTATCTGGGATATAGATCTCAAGTTCTTATCACATCTATTTCATCGATGACATTCTATGGTTTGAGGCTTGAGTATGCCCTTGATGGCAGCTCAAACTATATAGCTTGGAAGGATCGCATGGAGGCAGTTTTGGAAGATAATGGCCTTGAGGATTTCATTGATTAAGAAACCCCTAAGCCTACTAACAAGACTGAGTAGGTGGAATGGAGGAAGTGTGTGGCTAAAGCTAGGAGAATTCTCTTGGAGGGATTGTGAGATCACATTGTCTCGAGCCTCCATGGGAACGAGACTCCGGATGCAATGTGGAAAACATTGAAAGACTTATATCATAATAGCAGTGATCAGAGGAAGATGGTAGTGAAGGAAAAACTTTGAAAGATTAAGTGTGAAAGGGATGAGACGATCTCTATGTACCTGACCAAGCTCATCACATGCAGGGATGAACTTTCAAGTGTAAGGGATGTGACAACGGGTGAGGATATGGTGAGTCTAGCACTCCTTAGCCTTCCTAAGAGCTGGCATAGCCACCATGACTCGGTGAATGGAAGGGAGAAGCTGCTAGATTGGGAACGATTATGGTTGGATTTGATGTAGGAGGAGATCAGATGGAGCACCACAGACATTTCTTCATCCATGCATGATGAGGAGAACTATGCCTTAGCGAGTAAGGTGAAGAAGGGGAAGGAGAAGGTTTCTCTTTCCAAATCTGGTTCTTCCAATGATGGGAAGAAAGTTGAAAAATCAAAAGTGTGATGCTTTCATTGTCATGAGGTGGGCCACCATGTTGCAAATTGTCCACAAAGGAAATCCAAGAAGGGATCTGAGGAAGGATCTGAAGGTGAGGCACTTGCTTCACAGTTTGAGTTGGATTTCACACTCTTTGCATGCATGGTTTCATCCATGGTGGAAAGTGGTTGGTTTCTTGAAAGTGGAGCTTCTTTCCACATGACCGACGATAAGAGTTTGTTCAGTACTTTGGAGGAGGGAGCATGGATCTCGCCTTACCTTGACCATTGTCAAGTATGTACCAAGACTGAAGAGAAACTTGGTGTCAATCGTGATGCTGGAAGATAGAGGTTATAATGTAGTCTTCAATAAGGGAAAGGTTTTCCTTACACACATCATCACTAGACATGTGAAGCAGATTGGTTCACAAGTCAAGAACCTGTATGCTCTTGAGGTTCAAGATGCAAGCAAAGCCTTGAGCAGAAAGGAAACTGATGGAGACTTGGTGGTTGAGAGGGAGGGTATATTACTTCTCAACATGTAGAGCTAGAAGAAGTCTTAGATGATGGTAGAGGAGCCACGGTTGGTGCAACAACTTCAGGAGGTTGTGGAGCAGCCATAATAGGGGAAGTTGAGAGGAGATTTAGTAGAGACATCTACTCATGCAGAGAACTCCAGTAGGGGGAAACTTCGAGCCAGGTGGGCAGAGGGATCACATGCAGCCATACCTCCAGGTAGGAGGTGGGGCAATATAGAGTGATCATCCCATGGAGGAGGGCCAGGATCCTTGAGGTACCCAACCTCTTGGATGAGACCTTGCTATGGGAGCCCCGATGTCAAGTAGTAGGAACTAACTGATTGGGTAGAGACAGATGCGGATGGAGCGGCAGAGAGAGCGACAATGCAGGGAATCCCAGGATAGTGCATAACTAGCAGGTTGTAGCAATGCGAGAGGCACAAGTGTTTTCCACAGTGCTAGGTGGCACAAAGAGGTGTGCAATGGTGTGAGATGGATGGAGATGTTGTAGTAGCTGTTACACAAAAATATTGTCACCATGATTATTTGCAGTTAGTATGGATCTATCATCACTTATACTAGCCTCCTAAGCAAGTCTCAGACCTTAGCTCTTCATCTCAAGCTTTGCAAAAGAGAGAAAGACATTGAAAATCAATATTACTCTGGTTCTGTACTTTATCCTACTTCTACCTGCGAACCTGCATCCTTTGTTCATAATATCTGCGTACCTACACGCTCTGTCTGTAAAAGGGTGGGTGCGTACCCCTGTAAAAGTAAAAAAGGCGCAAGTTTATCCTAAAAAACACACTTTTGGGTTAATTCTAGATGTTTCTAGAAGAATTTTGACGTGGATTGTTCGCTCCAAAGTGGTTCATGCATCCCAAAAGAGAACGAGCTAATCCCTTGATAGGAGGAGCTAATCCCTTTGAAGGAGGGCTTTATCCCTTTGAAGGAGGGCTTTATCCCTTTGAAGGAGGACCTAGTAACTTCCCTCCATTGCACTATAAATTAAGGCATTGGGTCAGTTGCTAGGGAGGTTAGAAGCTGAACATTTTGAGGTTAAATGCTGATGGAATTGGGACTTCCTAGTTAAACTTGAGAGGAGAGATCACATACCTTTTGGTTTCATTGGGAAGTGAGTGAAGCTTGTCAAAGTAGAGGAGACTTCTTGTCGGACCCTGGGAGGATCTTGTACAGCATCAAGGCACAGGTTGTAAAGTTCTTCTTCATTTGAATTAATACAATCAGATTCATTTTTCTCAACAAATTGTATTATGGTTTGTTTCATAATATCCTTGATCATTATGATGAATATGCTTTATGATATTGGCTTTTCAGGTGCTATGTAATTGTTTACTGGTTTGTGTTTGCAAAATTATACTTCAAGGAAGCTCATTTGGAGCGAGGGAGCGAGGCTTCCACAAACTTGCATTGGACCCAAGGTAGGCCTAAAACACTTGTTTGCCTTTGTTTTAATCCAATATTTAGAGAAAGATAGTTTTTGATTGGCTTGCTTGTCACTAGATATCAATAGATACTAAGAAGGTCGATCTTGTCCGCAACCTCGACTCATTCCGGTGACAAAATGACGACTCCACTAGGGACTTGATTTTTTCCTTGCTTTTACTTTGACCTGAGAAACTGTGTTTTCGTTTCTGTTTTTGGGTTGTTGTGTGTGAAATTGGGTAGATTTAGTAGATCTTGGATTATTTTTTTGTTTTTCATACTTTTGGGAGAGGACAGCACCCTCGGCTTGTGACACAGTGCAGATCTATCCGCACTTTTTCTTTTCACACAGAGCGGTACCACACCTGTGTGAACTGTGGGCCTGCAGACCCTGTCAAAATTTTGAAAAACTTAAGATTTTCTCTATCAATTAGTTCAGGATTTGTTTATGTGTTTTTAGCCTCTGCCCAGATCTGCACCTGACTTGTCAAGAACTTTTCTTAGGTTAATTCCATTGGCACTCCTTTTTTAAGCTTTTATCAATTGGGTGTTTTGAGTCTCTTTTTTGAGAAATTCTTAATTTGATTTCCTTTGGTCATTACTTGGAGGTTTGTCTCAGTCTTTTCACAATTTTGCATCTTTTTTATTTTGTTTTTGCAAAAAAATTTCCCCCTCATTCGCCGGGAGGGGGGGCTAAATTGTGTATGAGTGTTAATCGCCTTTGAGTGTTTTTATTTTTTGATCTTTGAAACTCTCACCCAATTTTCTTGACTTGCACTTGATTGGTTCTTAGATTACATTAGAATCATCTTGTGTTTGAGAATTCTTTTGCATAGATCACATTTGCATAATTATAATTCTCATTTTCAGAATATGAATGAAAAATGCGCATAGATTACATTTGCATACTTTTCAAGTGAATTGTGCATAGATTACAATTGCATAGTTTACATTCTGAAAAAATCAATCATAGATTTAGATCAGCGTTCTTTGATTTGAATTTACATATTTTTATGCTTGTTTTCAACGCACAAAAATAAAAATAAAAACTATTTTGGAATTGATTTGCATTAGTGATCAATTTTTTGCATTGTTGGAAGTGAATGGAAACTCTATCCTTAGTTTAGTTAGGATTCATCGAATTGAAAAGATTACATTATCATATTCGATTGCATTCAGTTTTAGGTTGGGTCATAACACCATTGGTTTCATATCCATTTACCCTTTTGAGTAATACCAACCTAAATAACACAACGCTTAATTAAAATTCATCTAGTAATTTTTACATTTTTAGGGCTCTTTCCACCAATCTAGCTTAGGCTAATATCTTGGAGTAGGGAGTAATTAACTCTCCAAGATAGTAAAACAAACAAGTAGTTGTATCTTGCGGTAGGAGAGAAATCCAATTTGTTGGGCATCTATGCTCTGGGAAAGTGCTCTTCTTAAGGAGAAGCACGAGATCGTGTCCAAAACAGCTGTGGGAATCATCTTCCTCATTGGGAAGCGACGCCAGATATTCACGTATATTAAAAACTGTAAAACACTCGAATTAACCATTGTCGAGGGAGCCTGGGTAACTTGTTGGTTAAACCTTGGATTATGTTCAAGGAGCCTTCAAGGGGATTGAGCTTTTGCTACTCTGCCCTTGCATGCTGTATCGGATCGTAGACTGTTCCCCCAGGTATATTTGTTTTTGTTGGTAACCATAGTGACCATATTCTATAGGATTCTTTCCTAAGGTGACGGTGGAGGGAAGATCCCATTGTACCTGGAGCATACGTCGGCTAGACTCACTTGGATTTTATGGGGGGTTCTCTTCACTTGAGACAGTTTAGTGGAGAAACTTGTGCCAGTCTATTCATTAAGCAGGTTGTCGGGGTAACTGTTCCAACCACCATTTCTGTATTGAATTTTGCGATGTTGGATTTCATCACCAACTAGTGTTTTCACTACGAAAAGTTACTGTTTGTGTGTGGTTTGACTCCTAGATTTGATAGTGCATGTTAATTTGTTTGTTTTTACTTTTAGATACCATAGGTGTGAATTGTGAATTTTAATTGTTAGGTGTGAATCGTGAATTGTTAATTTTAGTTTTAAATTGTTAATAAAATTCACTGAAGTTGAATATAATGGCAAATGTTCCCGAATTTACCAACCAAGGAGCCCCTCTTAACGAGGATCCTAGTACTTTTCCTTTCTTTGGAAATGTTGGTCCTCCTTATATGGCTACTTCGTCATTACCTAGATTTACAATAGGTTTATCGATATGGTTATTTTCAACTTCGTTGGCCCCAAATACTCCAATTGTTCCACCCTTCAACCGAATGCTTTCACCTCCAAACAGAGTTCACCATCTCAAACATCACCAACCTTCTGTGAAACCTTTACCTTCTTCCACCTAATTTTTTTCTCCAGTTCTTCCTCTTCGCTTGTGCGTTAAAAGCCTCGATTGATAGTTAACCAGGTGGGCTAAGAAGAAGAAGAAAGGAAGAAGAAGAAGAAGAAGAAGAAGCAAGATAAGAAAGAAGTCAACCAACCAACCACGACTGCAAGTGTTAGTTGTGTTGAGGAAAACTCCGACATGGATCGTAAACCCAAATACCCTTGCAGGATTTGTAAGGGTGACCACTTCTTTATCAATTGCCCTGGTATTCCAAAGGTCTTGGAAGTATGGTCAGAAAAATCTCATCAACTTTCCATTGATCCATCAACCAGTGATAGTCAGGTTCTTGGGAAAAAGGGTAAAGTTAGATTTCCTTGTAAGCTATGCAAAGGGAATCATCAAACTCACATTTTCCCTCACATGGATGAAGCCTCAAAATTTTTGGAAAACCTTATTGTTCCACAGAAAGAATTTCCAACTGGTTACCGTAAACTTTCTCCCAACCTACTGTCAACTGACGGAGTGATTGATCCAATTTCAAATACAGTCGATCACACTCTTTCATTGGAGAGTGAAACTCATGTCACTCAGGTTGATGATCCTTTAGTTGATCAAGTGGTCGATTCAATTTCACATTCGATCGATCCCACTTTCCCTTTAGAAAGTGAACTTCATACCGCTCAGGTTCTTTTTGTTACATCAGATTCCTCTACGCCGGGGGGCATTTCTACAGAACCCCCTCCAAGTACTGAGGTCTTTTCCTTTGATTGGAACAGACTGACAGAACCTCGTCTTCCTTCCTCCATCCCTTTCCAAATCATTTTCAAGGTTGGTGATAGGGACATGCATCGCACACAGGTAGATGAAGGTGCTTCTGTTAGTATTTTATCCTCAATTGCTTGGAAAGCTTTGGGTTCCCCTCAGCTTGTTCCTATTACGCAGAATTTGAAAGCTTTTAACAGAACCATTAGTGAACCTTTAGGGATCCTTCCTAAGTTTTCTATTACCTTGGAAGGTAAAACAGTCTATATTGATCTTATGGTAGTTCGAGGTCCCTTGGATTTCAATTTACTCCTTGGGCATGACTATGTTTATGCAATGAAAGCTGTTGTATCGACACTCTTTCGCATGATGTCTTTCCCTCACAATGGAAATATTGTGATTGTAGACCAGCTTTTGTTCCCTAGTCTTGTTTCAACCACCAATAATATGACACCCCTAAATGTTCCTGATTCTAAAGTGGTATCTACCCCGCCATGGGTTAATTATGTGGAAACTGGTCCCATGTTTTCAGTTACCAATGTAAGTGAGCCTCTCACTGTTTGCTCATATTCCTTCAATTTAGATCCAGTAATTGACATGGAAAACTCCATGGGATTTCTTGAACGCGATGTTCTTATCCCTTTTGAGTCCCTTGACATGTGTTCCTTCCAGAGAACTATTCTTCCTTCTGATGAAGACCTCTTGGAAGCCATGATCAAGGTGTGTCCATTGACATGTCTTTCTTCCAGTTGGAAGCCATAATCAGTAGACGCGAGGATAGTTTGTTCATGTCTCAACCTCGTTAAAAAATGAATCAAGGATTTTGGAGCATAGTTCCTTGTCTTGAGTCAAGCTCGTTAACAAATGAATCAAGGATTTTAGAGCATAGTTCCTTGTCTTGTGTCAAGCTCGTTAAAAAATGAAACAAGGAGTCTCAAGGAAAGTTCCTGTTACTGAGTCAACCTTGTTAAACAATGAATCAGGCATGAGGACAATTCTTTTCCTGTGTCAACCTCATTAAAAAAAAATGAATTAGTAGGTTATATAGGTAGATTGTAGAACCTAGGTTGCGAGGATAGTTTGTTCCCGTCTCAACCTCTTTAAAACATGAAACTGGATGTCACGAGTGTAGTTCCTTGTCTTGTGTCAAGCTCGTTAAAAAATGAAACAAGGATTCTGGAGCATAGTTCCTTGTCTTGTGTCAAGCTCGTTAAAAAATGAATCAAGGACTTTAGAGCATAGTTCCTTGTCTTGAGTCAAGCTTGTTAAAAAATGAATCAAGGATAAGGATAGGTTATATAGGTAGATTTTAGAGAGTAGTCGCGAGCATAGCTCCTTGTCTTGTGTCAAGCTCGTTAAAAAATGAAACAAGTAGTCATGAGCATAGTTCCTTGTCTTGTGTCAAGCTCGTTAAAAAATGAAACAAGGAGTTTCGAGGAAAGTTCTTTTCTTGTGTCAACCTCTTCAAAAATGAAACGTCTTGAAAGTAAACCTTCATTTCATCCACTTGGTTGAATGCAATGAAGCTTGGGGGGCATGTACCTCATTTTGCATCATTATGCTTGGGGCATGCGAACTTATAACAAGCATAGTTTTTCGTTTTAAGCTTGTGTAAACATGAAACCGAATCCAAGCAAAGTTCTATTTGGTTCAAGCTTGTGTAAAAATGAACCCATACCTATTTTACATCTCGTGATTGCCGTCTTTATCTGCTAAATTCTACTAGATGAGCCTTGGTTGTTTTCATCCCATCGCCACCATCTCTTTGGCCGATCATATGCTTTCACCTGGTTGTTCTTCCTTTCCTGAGGGACCGCAATTATGAGTGGTTTTGTTAGCTAGCCTCTTGACCATTACATGTATTGAGCAGTTCCACCATTGTCGGAACCAGTTGCTACCCCTTATACCACTCGTTCCTCTAGGGCAAGTCCTCTTTATGCTCTTTTCTGACTCGTAAAATATGAAAAGATTTCCGAGTTTTTCTTTTTAAAATCGTTAAAAACGGAATTAAAAAGACGGTCCACTTACAACTCTTTTCTAACCGTATAAACATGAAAAGATCGCCGAACTTTTTTCGTTTCAAGTTTGATATTGGTAATAAAACGACGTGTTTTTGATCTCTTTTTTACTTTTTCAGATTGAAGGCACTAATTATGAAAAGTACTCCTTGATCGTAATGATCAGTTTTCAAGTATATATCTTTTTTTTTTTTTCGGGCTGAGAGACACAAATTTACGAAAAAGGACAACCATGGAGTTGTCTTAAGTTTTTCTTCTGACTCCCTAAAATTGAAAAACTCCGAGTTTCTCCTATACTGGACTCATTAAAATTTAACAGTAAAGGACCTGTTCAATTACAAATAGGAACGTACCAGTCCTTCTTAGAGTTCGAATCTTAAACTAAGTTGGACTCATCCGAAGGATGAGCTTATAACCAAGCAAATGTTATCCTCCTCAAGCTTGTAAAAAATAAAGAGGTACTTGCCAGAAATGGTGGGGGAAAAGAGAGAAAAATGAACCTGTTTGTTATACTTTGTCTTTAGAAAAGCAGTTAACCACTCTGGAACACGACACTTTTTGTTCACCTAGGTTGGGAAATCCTTTGCCTAATAGTTAATCGAACCATATTGAAAGTCTTCAGCCGGTTTCTGGGTATTAGCTTTGGGTCAATTGTCACTAAACCATCTGCAGTGTCGTTATGTGTTCAAGAGGTCAGTTCAAATAAACCATTCATTTGCAAAATATCTGTCATCTATCTTCACCATCCTGAGTTAGTCCTTGCCAACAATACGTTCTCAAAACTTGATCTAGGATTTTTGTGTTGTGGGCTTGCCTACGACGGACTCGCTTTCTATCAAACTTCAACTCATATCTAGAAAGAGGATCTAGAATGTCAGTACCTTGGAACTGCATGCCTCAATGGCAGGTCTCGCCTTTGACGACAGGTTTCATCATTGACCTTCGATCAAAGGATTCTGTTACATGTTCCGACATGATTCATATCAGTCCATTTTCATGGATTGTACTTGAGTACTTGAGGGCCAATTGACATTTTTGATGGTTCCTCTCACACTTGTTAACAATTTAAAAATCATTGAACTGGTAATCAAGTGGTTCTACCATGTTCGACTTCGACACATTCATTTCACATGGATAGAATCTACTAGTTTTTTTTTTTTATTCGGAAAGCAGAAATGAGACCCTGGATCTACTTCACCATCCAGGCTGCGAGGAATTTTGTGTTATTCATTATACAGTGTACTATTTATAAATAGATGGCTGAACCCATACTGTGTCTACATATATCTATACTTGTGATGTATTACAAAATCATTTCTGTATCAGAGCAGTTTAGATAGTTTCTAGTCAGTTTTGATCTGAGTATGGGAATGCCTACCTTAGCGATGATATAATCATATATATATATTTTGCATTGAATGTTTTTACAGGTTCCGACCAGGGTATCCTTAGGAATATCCTTGAAATGATAAAGTACTTCACTCTTCATAGATGATAAAACCATCCTCATCTATTACAGTCTTCGCACTTTAGGGGGTAATCTGTTACACGAAAAATTGTCACCATGACTTTCTGTAATCAATATGAGTCTTTCACCACTCATACACACCTCCTTTGAAAGTCTTAAACCTCTGCTCTGCATATCAAGCTTTGAAAATGAAAGAAAGTCCTTAAAAATCTCTAAAACTCTGATTTCACACTTTCTCTTAGCCTTACCTGCGGTGCCGCACCCACTGGTCATGTCCCCTGCGCACCTGGCCGCTCTGTATATGCATGTATGGGTGTGAACCCCTGTAAAAGTTAAAAAGGTGCAATTTTATTCTTAAAAACTCACTTTGAGTCAATTCTGGAAGCTTCTAGAGGGAATCTTGCGCTGGCAAGTTCACTCCTTGAGGTTGCATGCATCCCATTCCTTAAGGAGCTAACCCCTTGATGTGAGGAGCTTATCCCCTTGAAGGAGGACTCTATCCCTTCAATGGTGGACCTGTAACCTCCTTCCCTTGCACTATAAAATGAAGCTTTGGGCTGGTTACTTGAGAGGTTGAACGCTGAAGATTCTTGAGGGTAAATGCTGCTGGAAATTAGAATTCCTTTTTGAGCTTGTGAGAGGAGAGATCACATACCTTTCATTTCATTTGGCAAGTGAGTGAGGCTTGTCAAAGTAGAGGAGACTCCTGCTGGACCCTGGAAAGAGCTTGTGCAGTATCAAGGCAAAGGTTGTAAGGTTCTTTTATTCATAAAGTTAATACAATCAAGTTTGTTTTTCTCAATGAACTATCTCTAATGGTTTATTTTATGAGCTCCTTGATCTTCATAATGAACATGTTTTATTATAATATCTTTGCAGGTGTTCTTTGATGTGTGTTTGTTTGTGTATGTAGGTTACTAAAGAGGAATTGCTTGAAGCTGTTGAAACCAAGCTGCCATAAACAAGCGTTGGACCAAGGTAGGCTCTGTTACACCTCTTAGTTTTCATTTATGAATTGAAAAATGTTTAGGGAAAAGTAGATTTGTTTGTGCTCCTTGTTGCTAGATATCATTTGATACTAGGGAGATCGGTCTTGTCCACAAGAGTGATTTATCCAGCCAACACGTAGCCACTCAGCTGCTAGCAAGAAAAGTGATGAGAAAATGCCATAGCAATGGGGTACCGGCAATGGTCATCACGTTGGCCAAACAATGTGCCAAGGGGGTACAATTCAACTGGGTGCAGTTCCTCTACAAGGAGTTCCTGACAAACTGCAAGGAGGCTCAGGAGCAGGGTAAGACCTTCCACTACGCATGGTTTCTCTTATCCATCTTGTTGGTTGCAGGGGAATTGCTAGAGGATAACTAGTTTCCTCCCCTTGACCAAGACTTGCTAGAGGCAGCAAAATATGCATCGATCTGGGCGACAAGGCATGCCACGCACATCCGCGAGATCAATATCTTCTGGATACTCATGGAGGCGAGCGTATGGATGTGGATCCACAAACAACCGCACCTAAAACCCATGGTATACAACAGTCTGCGGAGCTTTGCAAACTTTAAGGCACAATGTGTATATCAAGGCACAGAAGGATCCAGAGCAGAACTGGACCAAACTCCCGTTCAATGCAATTGATGACGCTGTTTTCATGGTGCTTGACTCATGGCCACCCAAATGGCGCACCCCAAATCTAGCAACACACGATGAGGCAGCGATACAAAGACAGAAGGATGCCACCAAGTTGTTGGCACAACAGAAGTGGAACGAGTAGTTAGCTGAGGAGGTAAGGGCTTCTCGCAAGGTAGCTAAGGCCACCATAGAACAGACCAAGGCCGCCAAAAAAACAGCAGCAACTGGGGCCATCATGACACAAGAGGAAAGAGGACCAGACCTGACCACAGGACATGGGACAGGCGATACAGCGGAAGACGCAGACCCAAGCACCACCTCTACACAATTGAAATGGCCATGTGGGACAAAACAAACAGGGCCACAGAAGAAGACCAAGGCTACAAAATTGGATGCAGAGCCTATTACGATGACAGAGGGTGATCTATACAACATCAGCGACATAGTTCGCAAGGTCACTAGGGAGGCACTCCAAGAAGTAATGACGGAGTAGTAGAATGTATTGGGGGCACTCAGGGCACAACTACAGGGACTTCAAGTGCGACTCCCACAAGAAGGAACTGTAGCCATCTATGGTGCCACAGGAGCATCAGCAATAGAGTAATTGTTGCGGGCCAAAATGGCCAACATCGTCGTACTGCTGGAAGGAACACTGACAACAGACCTCATGGAGGATAGAGCCATGGTAGGACAGATCGATGGACTTGGCCTAAACTTGGCTGCCCTTCTGTGGGATATTTTATACCAACTATAGGATGCAACGATGATAGTACTCCGCGCTAGGGAGGGATGCGCAGTGAAAATGCTAAGTGAACAACGAATCAACATTGAACAACTTAGCCTACAACGTGATGAAGCAGTGGCTCAGAACTAGTAGTTGGAGCAGATCGTAGAGGAATCATGTCACCGCATCCCAGAACTAGAAATTGCGATAGATCTGCCAGTAGGAATGTAGATCCACAAATTGGCTAGTGGATTCCGCGAGGCGAGGGAGGAAGCTACAAGGATCTAGCTGGACCTCAACCTAAAAATTGTTGAACTATGATTAAATGTGCAACCCTCCATGCCCTCAGAAGTTCGAGATCAGTGTGCCGATGATATCCAAAAAGGGTTGGAAGAAATTGAACAGGTAGTGCAGAGTTGCACCATGTTGTTGGAAGAATCCTATGGGCTCCTCACAACTTTACAGGAGGACCCCACCATACAGTGGTTGGAAAAAGAGGCGTAGGAGCTTCAAAAGCAATATGATCGCGTGTGTGGGATGGCGTAAACAGTGGTCCTAACTCAATGGCTTGTGAGGTTACAATAGGCAAAGGCATTTAAGGAGCAAGTGGATGCAGCCCGCCAAAAGGAGGTAGTATTTAAAGCACACATTCAGTGTTGGATTGATGAGGCCTTCCTCATCACGACCGACATTAAAGGAAAAATCGTGCAAATGAAAGCAATGCATGACCTGAGACAGGGATTTGACCCTGACAATGAGCATTTGGTCGAGTGAGCAGAATGGATCCAGCAGATGGCAGATCAGTTCACTATGGATCTTCGCACAGCACAGTAATAGATGGATGGACTTCGCGCGAAGATCATCGCACAAATAGAGTGACTCAGGACGATTCACGATGATTGTGTCGGGGTTCTATTGGGTAGCGGATCCCCCCATAGTATGTTTTTGGGGCTTGAAGCTCGAATTTTGGTCAAGTACAATGTAAAGACCTTGCAAAATGAGGGCGCGAAGCATGACAGTCTAGGGTTGTCTGCCCTAAAATAATGTAATTTAATGTATGGTATGTCGGCCTACCCATGGTCCACGAACCATGGGATTGTATTAAAATAGTGAGGCTTTAATTGTAAATTCAGTCTTAGTTTTGACAAGTAACAGATAGATGTGAAGGCATGGTTAGAAGATAGAAGCAAATATGAAGAGTCTTGGGTTGTAGTAGTAGGAAGAGGCTCTGCAATTGAGTGTGCAGAGGCCTGGTAGAGTCTGCAACTATGTGCGTAAACCCCTACAGCTATGTGCACAGGGTGGAGTTGGGATTGTACTTGGATAGAGAATTAATCAAAGATAAGTTGATTCTGAAATATCATGTGCTTATTCTTCTACTATATTTATGCATCTCTTTACAGTCTTATGATTATGCACACTTAATATGAATGTTGAATGATTAATGATAATATTGGGTCCACACAATTAAGTTAAGATCTATAAAAATAGCACAGTAAGGAAAAATGATCTAGACAACACCTCTTTGTGCTCTTTACAGAGCTACGTGGAAGCCGCTACACAAATTGCGAAGGATGGACAGCTGAGCAGGGCAGCGCAAGCGTGCAAATTCGGTTTGCGAACATCCTAGACTTCATAAAGACATCCTTAGTGTTACACAACAATTTGTCACCGTCCCTACCCCTCTCCTTCATCTTGGAGGACTCATTCCAGGACCTATGAGAAGTGACATGACCTGCAAACACTTGCATTGGATTCCCCTAAACATGAGCTTCATTTTCCCTGAAGACATCTCCTGCTAAAAACCCCTAAAACTAGCCCTTTTTTCATTGGCATAGTTCTATAGTGCAGCCCTCGTGCCAATGGGGGAAATCCTCTAAAGAGGGCGCGCCAGTTGGCGCTCTGTCATAGAGTCGTACTCACACCAACCATAATCAGTGGTGTTTTTTAACAAACAAATGGCGGAAGTTTCATCCTAACAAATTCCTGGACTGAAACTATCTTGAGTTGGGTGGTTTGGCTACGGATTTCCATAGAGAGGAAGTGGTTTGCCACCTCTCATGGAACCTTCTTTGATGATAAAGCCAATCCCATGATTATTGTGGATGATCCCAACCCCCCCTCCTCCATCTATAAAAGCTTGTCCATTTTCCTTGGCAAGCTAGTTCCAGAGTTCCAGTGATTCAGAATTGTCAAGCTACCAAGAGCTTCATGCTGCAAGAGCCTTCTTCATTCCCATAAGGCCAAATCCAAGTAAGGATATTCTTGTCCAATAACTAAAGAGAGCGAGGGTTGTTCCTATTCCCAACAAGCTTTGCAAGACATGTGTTGTTGACTACCCAACCAAAAGAGAATATAGCGTCAGAACTATGGTTGTATTCTTCTTTGATTATTATTAATAAACGACTATTGGTTATGGTTCCACTCTTATTGTTCTTTGTGATGATGATGAGTTATATCCTTTCTGACTGATATATAGTTGCATATGCTGGATTTTATGTTTGTGTTGGTGTCGTTTCTTGTATGTGCAGGTGTCCATTGATGGAGATCGTGGGGATTGTGATCTGCCGGAGCAAAGGAACGGGAGTGTCACCTCTTCTACAAGCACTAGCGTTGGAATCCAGGTAGGCCTTCATCACTGGTCTTTAATTTGCAATTAGGAACTTACGCTGTAGCATTATATGATTGTTGCTAGACCCAGTCTAGGCTAGTAGGGATCGCCTCTGTCCGCAGAGGGGATTTACCTCCTCAACAATTTGGCGACTCCACTAGGGAGGGTGTCTTGCCTTTTTGGTTGTTTCTTGGTTTTTACCTGCTTGGTTAGCCTTCTGGGTTGAGTTCTTTCGCTGTTTTTGCTTCTTGTTTTACCTAGTTATTGTTGGCTTAGCTTTGGATTGCTTATTTTTTATTTTTGCATAGAAAACTTGACTGGCACGCTTTTATAGCGTAACAGTCGCGCCAATTGGCGCTAGTTGCTAATATACAACCCGCGCCAACCCTTGAAAGGCACTAGTTGCAGCCTGACAGTCGCGCCAGGCCTGGGAACTTTGAAAATTTGCTTGTTTTAAGCCTTCTAAGCTTGGTCTTTGTTTTGGATACATTTTCTTGACTGCTTGAGTGTGTTGGAGTCTTGTTTGACTAGATTTAACCTTTACCCTTTGGGTGTTTGCCATTTTTCTATCGTTTTCACGTTTTAGCCCTAGGGCATCTAATGGCTTTGTGTGTCGAGCCTTCCTTAGGTGTTTTTGGTCTTCTATTGGTCCAGTCGACTTTCTAATTGCTCCCTTGCACTCGTTTAGTGGTTGTTAATCATTTCATTGCATTGTTTGAGTGACCTACCTCTTTTTCACTTGAACTCCGCTTTGTTTCACTTTGGGCCTAGATTACACGGCTCATTTGTGTCTTTGGGACTTTTCTCGTTTTTGAAGGATTGCTTTGTGATTTAGGGATCTGATTCTGCTTGTATTGACTGGAATTTTCTTGTATTTACTCTTTCATTATTATTTCTCAAAGTTTGTTTAGTGCATCTTGCCATCAACATTAGAAAGAAAAACAAATCTCTTTTGCTTTTGATTAGTTAATGTGAATTAGAGCTTTTCGTTGTTATTAGTGATTAGTGACTTTGAAGAAAATATTTTTAATTTCCATTAGCTGCATTAGAGATATTGTTGTTTGTTTTGTGATCATTTCGTTTGTGTGAAAGCTCTCAACTCTCTCATAGTTAGCATTCATTGAATGAAATGATATATTGTGGCATATAGTTTACATTTAGGAAATTCTGAGACATTACATACGGTAAGGCCTGAAAACTGAAACATAATACAAGATCAACTTTTAATGAACTGAAAGAATCTAACAATGCATTGGAACATAACGCACATTGTTTAGAGGTCTAGGCTAGAGATGCGCTCCGGTGTCGTTAAACCTAGTCACTTTTGTTTCCACTTAAGGTTGGGTGATTCCTCCTTCTGTGACTCAATAGTGGTCTAGTACAGAATTGTGCTCCCACATACCATCGAGTATATGGGGAGACCCCACTAGGTTATCATCCTTTATCCATAGGAAGCCGTGTCTGCCGCCTTATGACCCGTAACGCACCGAACACAGCATTCGGGAAGATTGACTGCCGTACGGAAAGTCCTTAGTTTTCATACGATTGCCAAGGCATATATGCAGTTTTACGGATTGTCTGGTAAACCTTTTGCCTAGTTTTCTAGAGTAGTCACTTTTGATCCTTTTCAGACTCCCTAAAAGAAAAGGGTCATCTGAGCATTTGTCACTTCGGGCTCATTAAACATTCAAAGGCAACTAGAGTCATCTTTTTGTCCTTTTCTCGACTCTTTAAAGATGAAAAGGTCAAGTTATGTCCTTGTGTCTTAAAAATTAAATCACCCGCGATAACACACCCTTTTAGATTCTGCTTGTTGGCCGTTTGATTGTGTTTCTTGACTCTTTTTCGGCCCCGTGTGCATTTTTTAGTTTTGATGGCAACTTTTCCAGAGTCCACCAACCCAGGAATCCCCTCTGATGGGAATCCTGTTCATTTTCCTCCTTTTGGGAATATTGGTGCTCCTTACATGGTAACGTTGTCCCTTCCTGGGTTAACTGTTGGGTTTCCTGTTTGGTTGTTCTCAACCTCCGTGGTCCCTAGTGTCTCAATTACTGGTCAATCCATTCCTCCACTCGAACAACATTATGTTGATTCCAAGGTGGGCCTCTCCCCTGCTTCACCTGTTTCTATGTCCTCATCTTCTACTTCGCCTGGTGAAAGTCTGGATTCAAGTAACTAGGTGGCTAAGAAGAAGAAGAAGAATATGAAGAAGAAGAAGTCTCATAAGCAAGAGGCTAAAAGTGTAGCTCCTGCCTCGAGTACAGCTTAGGTCGGACCACCTTCTGCTCCTCCGTGGAAGGTTAAGTTTCCTTGTAAATTTTGCAAGGATGACCATCTTCTTCGTGTTTGTCCGGGCATTCTTAGGATCTTAGAAGTATGGTCTCATGATCTGACCTGCCCCTCATCATCCTCTGAAGCTCATGGCGATGCTACCCTATCAACTGGCAATGGTAAGAAGAACGGGAATATTCAATTCCCCTGTAGGCTATGTGAAGGAAACCATCTCCTTCACCTTTGTCCACTCATGGATAAAGCTTCCGCTATTTTGGAAACTCTTACAGCTTCTTCACCCCAACTCCCTGTTGGTTATTAGAGGCTCTCTCTAGATCGTCTCCCTGTCAAAAAAGAGATTGATTTAGATCCTTCTCTTGTCCATCCTCCTCTTTCCGAACCTAGCTGTGCTAAGCCTGTTCAAGACCAACCATTGGTCGGAGAGAGTGTCAACTTGGGTTCACCACCAGTTGATCACTCTATTTCGGAAGAGTGTAATTCTCATGTTCTTCTCGTCTCGTTAGATTCTCCTGAGTCTGAAAACGACTCTCCTATCCCAGCTGATCCTAAGAGTCCTTCTTTGGAGCAGGGGGTAATCATACAATTCCCTGGGGGGCAATCATACGATTCCCCAGGGGGCAATCATACGATTCCCCCACCAAGTAGTTCAGTCGTTTCCTTTGACTGGATTCACCTAACGGCTTTCCACCTTCCATCCCATGTGCCTTTCCAGATTACAGTACATGCCTATGATAAGGCAGTACCTGACACTGTCTTGGATGAGGGTGCATCTGTCAGTCTTATGCCTTCCACTACTTAGCAAGCTTTGGGATCCCCATAGCTTGTGTTGGTCATGCAGAATCTGATGGCGTTCGATGGAGGAACCAGTTAGCCATTAGGGATCCTTCCAAAGTTCCCTATTATTTTGGGAGGCAAAACTGTCTGTATCAACGTCCTGGTCACCCAAGGTGCTTTAGATTTCAGTATTCGCCTTGGTCGTGACTATGTTTATGCCATGGGGGCCCTTGTCTCTTCACTTTTCTGTGTGGTTTTCTTTCCACACGACGGAAGGATCGTGACTATCGACCAATTATCGTTCTTTAGTCCCCTGGTGCCTCCTGCACAGTTGTCATCCCCGTCTGGTTTTTATCCACCGTTATATCTGCCTTGCCGTAGGTCAACTACGTGCCAACTTATCTCGTGCCTATATCCAGTGATGTTGCTGTCATGCATAGTGTCCTGGGGGCATTGGGTCCTGACTTCCAAGATGTGATCCTTCCACCGGGAGTGCCACTCTTGGAAACTATGACTTCCTGTTCATTATGACAAAGTTCGTTCGGAGCATAGTTCGCTTTCCTATGTCAACCTCCTTAAAAAATGAAACTGGGTCTGGTCGAGCATAGTTCTTGATCTTGTGTCAAGCTCGTTAAAAAATGAAACAAGGGTTATGAGGATAGTTCTTTTACTATGTCAACCTCATTAAAAAATGAAACAACTCCCTTTCCAAATTGAGTCTTTT
>APFE030708014.1:65789-76365 GCA_000404065.3 Pinus taeda
GTTGAATGCAATGAAGCTTGGGGGGCATGTACCTCATTTTGCGTCATTATGCTGGGGGCATGCGAACTTATAACAAGCATAGTTTTTCATTTCAAGCTTGTGTAAACATGAAATTCGTAATCCAAGCAGAGTTCTCCATGGTTCAAGCTTGTGTAAAAATGAACCCATACCCGTTTTACATCTCGTGATTGCTGTCTTTATCCGCTAAATTCTGCTAGATGAGCCTTGGTTGTTTCATTCCATTGCCACCATCTCTTTGGCTGATCATATGCTTTCACTCAGTTGTTTTTTCCTTTCCTGAGGAACTGCAACAATGAGTGGTTTTATTAGCCAGCCTCTTGACCATTACATGTTTTGAGCAGTTCCACCATTGCCGGAACCAGTTGCTACCCTTTATACCACTCGTTCCTATAGGACAAGTCACCTTTAAGCTCTTTTCTGACTCATAAAATATGAAAATATTGCCGAGTATTTTTTTCCTTTTTGACTCGTTAAAGAGAATAAAAATGGAGGTCTGCTTTCAGCTCTTTTCTGACCGTTTGAAGATGAAAAGATTGCCGAGTTATTCCTCTTGACTCGTTAAATGTAAATAAGAGGCGGTCACCTTTAAGTTCTTTTCTGACTGTGTAAAGATGAAAAGATCGTCGGGCCCTTGTCGTTTCAGGCTCGTTAATGGTTATGAAACGACGTGATTTCGGTTGCTTTTTTATTTTTTCAGGTTGAAGTCACTAATCATGAAAAGCACTCCTCGATCGTAATGGTCGGGCGGTTCTTTCGAGCATTGTTTTATACTTTTTCGGGCTCCATGTTCAAGAGCGACATACTATTGACACGACAATGATTCTGGTTCCATTTTCCCCACCATTTCTGGTGAGTACCCCAGTTATTTTTATTAACAAGCTTGACGGGGATAGAATATGCTTGTAAAGCGTCATTTCGACGGAATCCAATGTCATCAAGTTTTAACGAGTCTGACAAAGGAAGAACT
Source organism: Pinus taeda (assembly GCA_000404065.3). Lineage (NCBI taxonomy): Eukaryota > Viridiplantae > Streptophyta > Pinopsida > Pinales > Pinaceae > Pinus > Pinus taeda. The sequence continues at coordinate 66,778 of APFE030708014.1, forward strand.
TGGTGTCTTTTCATGTTTAGAGAGTTTGAAACGACAGTAGAAAAGTAAATTCCAGGGGTGTCCTTTTTCATAAAGTTGCGCATTTCACCCCTCTCTCTCTTGGGCCTCATGATTTAGAGGGCATCTGTTACACAACAATTTGTCACCGTCTCTGTTACCCCTCTCCCACATCTTGGAGGACTCATTCCAGGACCTATGAGAAGTGACATGACCTACAAACACTTGCATTGCATTCCCCTGAACATGAGCTTCATTTTCCCTGAAGAATCTGCTACTAAAAACCCCTAAAAATAGCCCTTTTTCCATTGGCGCGGTTCCATAGTGCAACCCTCATGCCAATGGGGGAAATCCTCCAAAGAGGGCATGCCAGTTGGTGCTCTGTCATAGATTCGTACTCATGCCAACCATAACTAGTGGTGTTTTTTAACAAACAAATGGCGGAAGTTTCATCCTAACAAATTCCTAGACTGAAACTATCTTGAGTTGGGTGGTTTGGCTACAGATTTCTATAGAGAGGAAGTGGTTTGCCACCTCTCATGGAACCTTCTTTGATGATAAAGCCAATCCCATGATTATTGTGGATGATCCCAACTCCCCCTCCTCCATCTATAAAAGCTTGTCCATTTTCCTTGGCAAGCTAGTTCCAGAGTTGCAGAGATTCAGAATTGTCAAGCTTCCAAGAGCTTCATGCTGCAAGAGCCTTCTTCATTTCCATAAGGCCAAATCCAAGTAAGGAGATTCTTGTCCAATAACCAAAGAGAGAGGGGCTTGTTCCTATTCCCAACAAGCTTTGCAAGACATGTGCTGCTGACTACCCAGCGAAAGGAGAATCTAGCGTCAAAACCATGGTTGTATTCTTCTTTGATTATTATTAATAAACGACTATTAGTTATGGTTCCACTCTTATTTTTCTTTGTGATGATGATGAGTTATATCCTTTCTGATTGATATATAGTTGCATATGCTGGATTTTATGTTTGTGTTTGTGTCGTTTCTTGTATGTGCAGGTGTCCATTGATGGAGATCATGGGGATTGTGATCTGCCGGAGCAAAGGAACGGGAGTGTCACCTCTTCTACAAGCAATAGCGTTGGAATCTAGGTAGGCCTTCATCACTGGTCTTTAATTTGCAATTAGGAACTTGCGCTATAGCATTGTATGATTGTTGCTAGACCCAGTCTAGGCTAGTAGGGATCGCCTCTGTACGCAAAGGGGATTTACCTCCTCAACACCTAGGGTGCAAAAACCTGGTTCTAGCACCCTCCCATACTACCTTGGATGAGACCTCAATCTGCGCATCTCATATTGCTGCTGAAAGGGCCAGTAGTTTCAGGATTTGTTTGGCTAAATCATTTCTAAACTTGGATCAGGCCCCAGCATCCCATTTTTCACACTTCCACCGAGAAGATCTACACTTTCTTTGGCCAAATACTTCCTTGCCTATCTGGGCACTATGCAATCCTAAGGTGCAAGCAACAAGCATGGCCTCTGGAACTATGTAGTGCATAGTATAGGCTAGCCCAACTACACACTACATAGTTCTAGGGCTCATCATGTCAGCTTGGCAACTGAGACTACGCAATACATAATACCTCCCAAACTCTACCCAAGTTGAGACTGCGCATTGCGTAGTCTCAAGCCTCAAGCTTCATCCTTGGCTATTGGGACTGTGGAGTGCGTAGTTACCACAGTAAGTTAGTCTCCCTTGTTGATAAAAATTGTGCAATCCTTCTCTTCAGTTTCTCGGTTTGCTGCTTAATCATGCTTTGAAAGTTGATTTACTGAAGCTAATGTTTTCTTGCCATGAGTTTCCTTTGTTTCCCACATGTACCACACTTGTGAAGAAATTCTCTCCAACAGTAATTGTTACTATGGCACCAAAGAGAGTTGCTTCAAAAGAGATCACTGAAATCAATATTAGGGAAGTAGTTGAGCCAACATAAGTAGACTTTCTAGTGTATGTGGACACTCAATTGTTTATAAAAAAGGGGTCAACACTGACATGGAAGCAAGTTAGTGAATCTCTTTCAACAAAGAGCCTTGAGGAGTATCCAACAGTCAGGATTACACAAGGTTGCATGCATATGTCCAACCTTCCTATGTGCAAATGTCATTAGCTGGATAGTCTCACACATTGATGAGAAGACCATGACATTGAGTAGTGCCAGGGGACAAAATCTTGTCACCTTTCAGGCAGAAGATTATCAACAAATGTATCACTTTCTCAAGTCAGTGAAGCTCATGGAATCATTATTCTATGCCACCAACAACTATGTGAACACAAGAGGCATTTTCAAAGGTTGTGTGAAAGAGCCATCAAAGTTTCGATAGACACTCACCCATTTATACAAGACAAAATCCCTTAGGAAGGCCTACCATCTCTTGGTTATATTACCTTGTAGGATCCATGGTCAATAGAGCATGGAGACCTTTCCTGACAGGTGGAAAGTCTTATTAAACCAAGTTGTGAATGAGGGGAAGTCGTTCAAATGGTCAAATTTGTTGGCACGATAGTTAAGGGCCCATTTAACACAACCTCGGAGTCCTCTCGATGGTGAGAAAGTAAGGTTCTGTATCTCTACATATTTACTAGATGCAATATGTGCACAATAAAATTTCCCTAGCATGAATTGGACATGGACACCAGAATAATCTTCTGTGCATATCTATAGTAAGTTTCTTTCGTATTGCAGTCATCAAGGGGTAATGGAACAACTAATTGACCCCCTCATCATCCTGCTTTACAAACTTATCTTTGAAGAGGATCCACCTTGCATGTCACAAGGAGAAATGAAGGCGATAACAAAAATCACAGATTGGTATGCATCATCAGGTGGCACCTTCCTTAGAGTGTTCAATGGAGAGAAGCATCTACATGTTTTGCCTAGGTATGCCACCAAAAATCTTATCATGCTAGAAGTGTCATATCATCTTGCCACAGGGTTGTCACCAGGTTTCCACAGGAAGAAGAAAGTGTCATGACCCACTCTTCCTTTGAAAATTGGATTATATGAGATAAATAAATTGTAAGTCGCAAATGCCGAGGGAAAGGAGATAGTTAAGATTGAATTCGATACCGGAGAATTTAGTCCATATGATCCCCATGGTATTTGTAGAGATAATTATGCAAGAATTTACTTTCAGTGGATCATAGGGTCATTTCATTAGCCATAGGAGGGTCCTTGGAGGAATTTCTATAATGCCTCTAGACTCCATGAGCCAGTCAGTTTAACATGGAATTCACAATATACTCCATAGACAAAAACGATTCCAGAAGAAACGACAACAAAATGAAGCAATCCCATGCAGGACAAGGGAAAGAGAAATATTTCCAACAATCCAGAGGGAGAACAAAGCTGCAAGATGAAACAAAATCCTATTATCATGAAAAAGCTTTAGGAATAGAAGCAAAGAGGAAACATAGGATGCACAGAGCAGAGCAAAGGAAGAGAAAAAAATCAGAGGTTGCAGAAAGTGGAACTAAAGCCACAAGAGGCAGAACATAAACTGAAGGAAGAACAAGAGTTGATGAGGAGAGAAAAAGAAGAGAAGCATAAGCGGGAGGAAGAACAAAGGAAAGGTGCAATGATAGAAGAAACAACACCAAAATAGGTTGAATAGTAGGAATAGAATGAGCCAATAGTTGAGGAGGAGTTTGAATAGATGCAGGATTAGGAGCTTTCTCATTAGATTGAGAACTTGATTGAAGTAACATACATGGAGATGGAACATGAGTTGCATAATGAATATGTTGATCTAATGCCAAGCATACCATAGGTAACCATTAAGTCTTCATCACCTCCAGTAGCAGAGCCAACCCTGAGCGAGGAAGGGGATGTTATTCCCCTTGATGATGATTTGCTATTGTATGTGTATAATCTATCATTTGATGAGTTCCAAGAAAGGATTGTAGAAGCACAAAAAAATAATTTTATGGATGATCATGCATCATCTACATTCATTAGAGAAAGAGTGATAGTGGTGGACACTAGGAAGCATCCAAATGCCATTTCCAAAACCAACTTGGCCTTTTCTCTTGCAAAAAAGTTAAACATTTAGTATTTGATGGATAAGAATGAGAAATTGGCACAAAACTTGTAGGTTGCTAGGCAAAAGGTAGAACAACTTTATGTAGCAGCATAGAGTACAATTTTTGCACATGTTTACTTAGAGGAGATGAGATCAACGATACTTGTAGAAGTATCAACTCTTGGAGAAACCATGCGAAAGCTCTATGAGTGGTTTGTGACTGTACATAAAGAAGTTTCCCATTTGCATGGTCTACAAAAGTAGCACAAAGATTTTGTTAAAACTCTCAAGAATATACAAGCTTCCATTGCCTATGTGAAAGAATGGACAATGCGATAGAAAGGGGCACCACTTTACTTAGTGAAGAAAATGAAGCCACATGAAGAGGTGGAGAAAGTGATAACTTGGCTAATGATGTAGAACAACAAGCAACTCGCCTCATTTATTGGTAGCATTCAAGCCTCATATGTACAGTTGTTCAGTAGTTTGGATGTCTTGGTGAAAACACACAAGATCCCATCAATCAGTTAACTAACCAAAGCCAAACCCAAGAACAAAGTCCAACAGGAAATCAAAGAGTACTTGGAGCAGCTGAGACAAATTTCCACTAAGGAATATTTGAAGATTAACAGAAAGAACATGCATAATTACATTGGTGGTCCTATCGAAATCAGAACAATGTTTCTCATGCTTCAAAATGAAACTGAAACTTGTTCCAAGACATTGTACTTGGATGCCATGGAGGCTAGAGTCTGCTTCTAGCCATACAACATCACACAGTTTGGGGAAATAATCACACAGGACTAAGCTTGGCACCAATATGTGACTGATAAGTATCAAGTGGAGGTTGTTGAGCTAGAGTTCTCCAAAACTAAAGCATCATAGTGTAGTGTCTTGTTAGGCTATCAAGTTGCCTCTACCGTATTTTGTCTTATATCTGTACAAGTGTAAAATGTAATATTATTTTAATTATGTTGTAAGTGACATCCAAGTGTCAATATTGGAATATGAAGAGTCATGATGTAATGTAACGAGTCATTTTGTAAAGAAGTTGGAGTCATGAGGGTAGTCCAAAGGTCACAAAGGGGAGTTGAAGAGCCACCCCCTTTTGTTCTAAATAGAACCTCATAACTCATGTAACAAGATTTTGGGAGCCAAGATTTTGGCTAGGCTTAGTCTTGGAAGGAGCTTGGGAGTATTGTGAAGAGCCTTGGCTTCTTCGTAGCATAGAGCAATTATACTTATTTGGAGGAGCAAGTGTTCTTGACTTTAATGTTCCACTATTGGGGCTAGTCGTCCATAAATGGTGTATGTATGAAAGAAAATTTCACTTATAATAAAATCAGAGCTAGCGTGATTTCATGCATATGTTGGGAATATAGTAGGACTATTATTGTTGTATTTGCAATGAATTTTATTTAACTTACAATTATGCTTATGAACTATTTCATTTGCATCTGTATAAATATTTCTTAATTCATGTTGTTTTATTAATTCATCACTTTAAACTGTGGACTATTTCGCATCTTAGCTTGCGATGTCATTATGCTTCTGTGTTCCTTTCAAGCTGCGTACTATTACAGGCTTCCAAGGGATGCACTTCCTTTTCCCTTCGTGTGTTGGAACCTTCATGCATCACACTTGACTTTCCCTAGGGTCACACACTTTCTCTCACCCAAAGTTACCATACTTCACTCTGCGTGTTTTCGCAGTCAAGGGATAACATTACCATCCACCGCTAGGACTCCTACTCCAAATAGTGTGAGGTCTAGTTGGGACTTCATATCAAGGATATTCCCTGAATGTTGGCAGGTCTAGCTCCGTCAACGAAACCAAATTTTGAAATTTTAATCAAATTTTCCTTGAGATCTCTTAAAAGTAATCTCAAAGTTTCACCATATGAGACATCCTAGAAATATTTCTTAAACCAAAATTCCAATATGAATATGTTGAAGCAACAAAACTCTATGATCACATATTTTATAACAAATATTATGAATCATATTCCTTAAAAATGAAAGTAACATAATAATTACAGTCCACTTTGATGGGGAACCTCCTTTTATAATGAATAAGACAAAATTTAATGATAATAGGATTAGTTTTACTTAGTGTGTGTATATATATATATAGGAGACAAAGGATACAGATGAAATTATACAATAAAAGGTTCTAGCCAATATAACAATATAACAATAGAAATGTAATAATTCAATATCTATTGCTTAATAATGGGTTTGAGGGTTAACATGGGACTTATATAGGGGTTAACAATCATCCATCCAAATTCATTTAGAGAAATTATTTTATGGAATATCATAATATTTGTTTAGTCCCATATTCAAAAAACTCATTAACATATTTTGTAGTGTATGAATTTCACATTATGGTACTCACATACACATGCTCACCTGGAAGTGGCCTACTTCTATTCCAATTAGTGAATATGATACTTATTATTCTTCATGTATATCTTATATGTTGAAATATTATTCCTTAAGTGACCTTACCTTATCTTATGTGCTACCTCCTTGAGATGTCTAGTGCTTAGGTAAGCTGCCCTATTGTCACCTCTCTTTTCTTTGGATTTTAGCAATTAGTGAAACTCTTCTAGATCATTGAGGAACATTCGTACTAGATTTGAAAAATAATTAGTTGGATTCCTCCATTTGAGTCCCCAAAGACCCATTTCCATTTGGGAACATATAATTCAGGGTCAACATGATCAAACCTTCCCATCCTCTTTATAATTTCTTGGAGGCAAGTGAACAAAAACTTTATTAGGTCATATTGTGACTATCTGTTGTGTCATTATAACAACATTCTTTTGAGAGGAAACACTTGTGATGTAGGGATCAAATCCATGGTTTATTGCTAACATCCATATGACACTTCAAATGTATGGAATGCCTTGTTTAATAGCTAAACTGACATCCACGTATACCCTTAGACATTTTATTAACCTATTTACGAATTTCTCTCCTTCTGTGAAAATCCTCTTAAACCCTTCAATTCTGTTGTGCTATGCAAAAACCCCCCATTTTTATTATGTATAATACAAATAGGGACCCTTATTAAATTAAAATTTTCCCGTCTTTGTGAATAAAATGCCAACTTTTAGAAAATTGTCACTTTTCAAAAACCATTTCACAACATATTAAAGTCTTCATCAAAAATCACATGATTGCTTATTGGCAAAGTTAAGCACATTCAAAAACCCAATATGTGACTTATAATTGAACTTTTTATGCGACATCCCAATCGCATATCGCACATCGGAGGATATTATGTCAGCAGCTTGAATGTTACCTATCACAACCCCGATATTGCGATCGTGTGATTTTACGATATCACATATCGCAGATAGAAAGATCCATCAAACAAAGTTTCATTTGCCCCATAGCTTAAATCTCCGATGCGACAGATTTGACAGATGTTTAATAAGTGTTTTTGAGTTGGACATGAGTCAGGTCAGAATGAGTTAATACGGTTTGTTAGCGCTTGAAATTTCACCTCAGGCTGAGAAAGGTAAATCTCAAGGCTACATCAAACCATTTAGCCTCGTAGCTAGCCCTATGGGGAAGGAGAAGGCTCTCTCTGGTCTATCTCGTAAAATATCCAATAGATGAGATGACTAATAAGGTAACACTGATATTAGGCTAGTAAACTGATCAAAAAGATTTATTTTGGGGTTTTTGGGTTTTTGGGTGCGGGGATTGGACACAGTTTCTGTAGGGGGTTCTTTGGGGCGAGGTAGGAGACAGTATTGATGCCTTTAACTGAAGTGAATGGTTAGGAATGACAGGTGAGAGAGCTAAAGAGAGCAAACAATAACTTTGAATTCTCCTTAAATAGTAGAAAACATTGAAATTAAACAAACTTAAAAGCAGAGCATGGCAAGCATGAATTCTTACTTAACACTTCATTTGTTTAATGTGCAGAAGTAAAGAAAGGAAATGAATCACATAACAAAGCTTACAAGAACATTGAGAAACACACCATCAACACATGAGTCCACAAGAATCCCAAAGAGGACTGCAAAACCCTGGTCTTCCTTAGCCAAAAAATTGCAGAGATACAGTGAAATAATATAATGATAGCTTCTCCCTCAAGAGTCCAACCTTCCAACCCCTGAAAATGACTAAGAAAATACATAATATAGGCAAGATAACACCTTTCCTTTCCTCTAGGGGTCGAGCTCATCCTTCTAGGAGTTGTTTCAACCACTTCTAAACTTAGCACTAAAAACTAGGCAGTCAAAACAACTTGCCTCTATAAACTTGGAAACCAATTCATTCATTTAATTTTTACCCTTTTCATGAATGAATCTTATAGAAGAGATACATAAGAGTAAAAGTGTCATAAAAGTACATTAATTAAATAAAATAAGATAATAATCCACCCCAAAAATTCAAACATGGTCAAATCTGCGTTTTCTGGGCTGTACAGTGCATTTCTGGGCAATTCTGCCTGACATGTCGCGCCCCCCTACCTGACATGTTGCGCCCCTTTGGAGCCATGTTTGGGGCACTTTCAGGTGGCCAAATTGGGAAAGCGTAGGCTTTTTGGAAAGGTATTTGAGTCTACTTTCCAACCCAACTGGAATTTTTAGATTTGGAGTTCATTTTCCCTATCAAAAATGAATTCTCCCAAGACAGCTTTCTGCATTTCTGGGCAATTCTGCCTGACATGTCGCGCCCCCCTGCCTGACATGTCACGCCCCTTTGGAGCCATGTTTGGGGAACTTTCAGGTGGAAAAATTGGGAAAGAGTAGTCTTTTTGGAAAGTTCTATGAGTCTAATTTCCAACCCAACTGGAATTGTTGTATTTGGAGTTCATTTGATCTGTCAAAAATCAAATCTCCCAAGACTGGTCAAAAAGTGCCAAATGAGGCTACCTCAAGGAAGAGTGCTATTACAGTCAAATTTTTAATGCCTTAGTCAACCCCAAATTGAGCTCATGATAGCTCATTGAAAATCTCTTTGTGTCTAGTTATCATTTTACCCATCAAGAAAATCATTTGGCCAACCAAGTTAGGAGAAAACTTGATTTTTCCAAGGTCACTTCAGAGGTGCCCTTGATTCTCCTGAGGCAACGGTATTCTTTGACATATCTCTCAAACCATGACACCTGTGCAAAAAGTGAAGGAGGATTTTCTTATTTGACATGTTTTGGACAAAAACCTCTCTCAGTTTTCCCAAATTCATCTTTTATTGCTTTGGAACATCATTTGAGTGCGACTTGTCCCGATGTGTGAAACAAGGAATTTTGTCAAAATGGAGCGAAATGAAGGGGATAGGGGGCTTCTAAATTTTTGGGGAAATTTTTGGGAGTAGGGAGGGGTGTTAGGAAGCAGGGGAAAGTGGAATCTCAGAGATTGAGTGAGGGGAAAGGGTCCAAAAGGGCAAAACACAGGCCCAACCTAGAAAATTGCCAGGTTGTAGCTGGAAACTAGGGTTTGTGGAAAAATGAGGATTTTGGGGGATCTGAGTGTTGGGAAGTGCTTAATAAGGTACATTAAGGATAGGGGAAGGTGTATGAACATCAGGAAACAAGTTTT
>APFE030708014.1:77461-93101 GCA_000404065.3 Pinus taeda
GAGTGGTCGCACCCCAGACTCGAGTGGTCGCACCCCTTCTGAAAACACACTGTGGGAGTGGCGCTGAGTGGTTGCACCCCGCCCAACTGGTCGCACCCCTGCTCTGAGTGGTCGCACCCCTTTTTCAGGAGGCTTTTGGAGGCCTTCTCGGTGTTGGAATCAGGCGTAGGATAGCTCGTTGGAAAGGTCCTTGAGTATAATTTCCAACCCAAGTGGAATTTTTCAATTTGGAGTTGATTTGACCTATCAAAAAGCAAATCTCCCAAGACTGGTCAAAAAGTGCCAAATGAGGCTGGCTGAAAGAAGAGTGCTGTTGCAGTCAACTTTTGAATGCCTTCCTCAACCCACAATTTAGCTCATGATATCTCATTGGAAATCTCTCTATGTCTATTTATCATTTTACCCATCAATCAAATCATCTGGCCAACCAAGCTAGGAGAAAACTTGATTTTCCCAAGATCACTTCAGGGGTGTCTTTGATTCTCCTTAGGAAACGGTATTCTTGACATTTCTCACAAACCATGACACCTATGTAAAAAGTGAAGGAGGTTTTTATTCTTTGCAATGTTTTGGACAAAAACCTCTCTCATTTTCCAAAAATGTATCTTTTATTTCTCTGAAGCATCATTTTAGTGCGACTTGTCCCGATGTGTGAAACAAGGAATTCTGTCGAAATGAAGCGAGATGAAGGGGATAGAGGCTTCTAAATTCTTGGGGAAATTTGTGGGAGTGGGGAGGGATGTTAGGAAGTAGGGGAAAGTGGAATCTCGATATTGAGGTGAGGGGAAAGGGTCCAAAAGGGCAAAACACAGGCCCAACCTAGAAAATTGCCAAGTTGTAGCTAGAAACTAGGGTTTGTGGAAAAATGAGGAATTTGGCGGATCTAAGGGATGGGAAGTTTTTTATAAGGTACTTTAAGGATAGGGGAAGGTGTATGAACATCAGGATATGCGTTTTTCTGATGATTTGGCTGCCCAAGAGAAATTGGCTTCAAAACCCTAGGAGAGGGAAATGAACTTGCAAAGGCACAACTGAAGCATGAACAAGATGTAAAATGACTCATTAGACACTGACATGATAATGAAAACCCTATGAATGATCATAGACTCAGCTGAATAGTGACATAGATTGGAATTTGGGCAACTTTGAAAAGAGTGAGAGCAAACCCTAGACCTAATGCCTAGTGACCAAATTTTGCTTGAAGACTCACTGAAATGACAAAATTTGACCTTAACACTCTGAAACCACTTTGTAAGAACATATTTGATCACTGGAGGAAGGATGGAAAGACTGACACTAACATGGTTATCATCCCTATGCATGTGATCATGGTGTTCATTATGGTTGATTAATGTTGAACTCGTCCCTGGATCTTTTCTCACAAAGTTCAGCCATTTCATCAAATCTTTTATTTTACGCAATAATTAATTATTGTTGGTTTTAATAGGAATTCCACTCAAATGATGTCCATTCGAAAGGTTATGCAGAAGCATACCAAGCAATCTATCGTAGAAACTGAAAGCACAGAGATGTCATTTGTCTTTACAGATAGGAGTTCCACTACATGGCATACTATCTATACTATGCTAAAGAATGAAAACCCTGAAGTGATAAACATTCAGCCAACTGCTGACAACATAGAACCATCAAGAGTATAGTTCAGAGATGTTGCATTCTCTTTCCTTCATTGAATAGCAGCAAGGGCTAGACTCTTGCCATACACAGATATGATAGGATGGATAGTAGAGAATATAGAAGTCAAAGATAGACTTATCAAGATAGCTAAAAATACAGTCTTGGGTTCTTTCAGAGCCAAAGATTTACAACAAATGTACAAGCTACTCAATGCCCAGGACATCTACGAAAAATAGTTTGTTGCAAATTTCATAAAAGAAAACAAAGACCCATTTCAAATTATACAGGAATGGAGGAGAAGGGACAATAAATTCAAACAAGATAAAGCGAGTATGTACCCCATTTCTTCTTTGGCCAATCCTTATAATTTTTCAGCCTTTGTGCTATGTAGATTGTATGGCCTCCCTGATAATTCTAAATTCTCGATCAATTGGGTTCCATTAATTGAGGCTTGTGTTAATTCTCACATTATGAATTGGGCAACCATTCTGACTGATAATTTGGCCAGAGAGATTACTGAATTTCACCAAACCAGGGCTACCTCCTCTAGAGCAGTTCCCCAATTCTTCTTGTCTGCATATATCTTCAATGTTGTTTGTTTCTCCACTCATTTTCCAGCCACAGGTTGGAAATTGACTACCAATGATCCTACTCCTATGTTCCTAAGTTATAAACAAATGTGGGAACAAGAATATATTCCACATTTTCACCAAATTATGCCAGGGAGTTGTTATTCCCCTACATTAGTTACATTTCAATAGAAGATGTCGGAGATTCACAAAAGAAGCTATCACAAACCTCCAAGCAATCGGAAGGTTATTTCTAGAAGAATCCTTCTCTTATATTAGGATATTTAGTAGCCAAGCCTTCCCACATGTCCTCCCTATGTATGTATCGGATAAATTACTGGAAAGATAAGTAGCATACTAAAAAGTAGGAAATGGCCTCATAAAAACATTGAAGGAAATGAAGAAATCTTTATGGCCGAATTTTCTGCTTTAGTGTGGGTCATTTGCCCTTCTTAACTATGGACATGCATATAAAGAGTATCAAAATATGCAGTCATTAAAGCTCCCCATTCTACTATATTTGCCTTTTGATCCACAACATATAGCAAACAAGTTCACTCTTTCAGTTAAGATCAGACCTATAACTCATGTAGTTGATGAGTTTGAAGATTTACTGGAATCTGCCAAGGACTTTGAGTAGATTCTGAATGCAGCTAAGACAAAGTTCGACCGATAGAAATTCAAAAGATTCCAAGAATTTAGAGGACAGAGGTTAGAATACCTCCCACAATAATTTTGGATTACTGATCATATAATTGAAACCAAGTCTCAGAAGAATAATAAGCCAAGCACGTCACAAGAGCAGGAAGTAGAAACAAATGAATTGGAAAAGATGTGGGACACATTCAACGACAAACTATAGGATACCCCTAAGGTGTCATCAATACAAGAAATTATAGGATTTCAGACCCCACCGGGGCAAATAGTAGTAGTGACCATTGAAGGTCCAAAGAGAAGCTTCCAAGATACAGAGGTAATCCCTACAGATCCAACTACTGAAATTGTTTTGAATGTAACAAATATCCCCCTTCTAAACGTCTTTTACAACTCTCTTCATAAAGCTATTGTGAAAAGACAGAGGAAGAGGATGAGAATCGAAACTCCCTTGGAACATGAATTTATGGATGTCCTATGGAAGGACACACAAATAAATCCAATTGAAAATTTGACTCGGCTATCTCAATTTGTCGCAACCTATGCTACAACAAAAATCATCAAAGCAACCGAAGTCTCTATTTTGATTAAAGAAAAGGATGATTAGATCGCATTATTACTACGATAATTAGATGAAGAGAGAGCCAGCTTAAATCGTCAAGCAGAGGAACAACTACATAAGCTACAACAGGATATGGAACTACTGAAGGTAAGTCATGAAAATGACTTATCTGCTAAAAACAAATAGATCCAAGAGTTAAACAGTGACCTATCAAAGTACAATGATATTCCTACTACAAAGGAATTTATTAATGAGGCTTTGATACTGAATACTTTACTGACAAAGCAAAAGGATCTCTTCCTCCAACACATATCAAATATCATTCCACCTCTGAATACTAGTGAACGATTGACAAACATCATTATTGATCAACGAATTGAGTTCAATGAACTCAATTCTAAGATCTTTGATTATATTGAATGGCAGGATTCAGATGAAGGGAAAAGGTCAAGTCTCTCGAAGATCAATGAAAGGCATAAGGATATTCTATTCACTGATTGGAAGTCACAGGTGAAACAGGCTGAACTAGCAACAGCCAGAGCATCGGGTATTTCAAAAAGCATTGTCAAAACAATAAATCACATGTTGCACACCTCCAACCTCATAAAAGAGAGTGATCCAAAAGCACTTCCTGATCTTAAAACATTAGATGAGAATTGGAAGAATAAGAGTCAGCTACAGAAAGAAATAATTGAGGGGCTATCAAAAATCAAATGGGAAGTAGTATGGCAACTTTTGGTCAAACCACATAGTCAAATCATGACCTTGAATTGCTCCTTGGATTCAGTACAAAGAATGCTACTGCCTTTACATGATGCTATATTTGCATGGAATTTGAGAACACAATTTGAGATGCCACCACAAGTCAGGCCAATGTCTGATATTTGTGAGTTGAGAGGCAAAGTTTGCAACAGTGATTAATCAATGAAGACCTGAGTCATTTTTGAGTAGTTTTATTTTTGGAAAGTTGGATGCTAGGAACAAGGAAGGTTGTTTGAAGCCTCCTCATAGATGTTTTGTATAAGTTATTTTTAGTTAATTAAGAATAGTATTTAAACCCTTCTCATGCATTTAGAGAAAGGTCCAAAATTTTATTAAGAACATTTACAAAGAATGCACTATCGTAAGTTTGTAGATCTCTTGATGGAATCATGGAACATGGTCTTTTCAATCAAATATCTCTTTCTTGATCATTGTTGATGCACTATTGTATTCTTTGGGATGATTATTGGTAGAATATTGATTATGGCCTATTGTCACTAGTCAAATGAATAGAACAACACACATATGGTACTATTATCATGTTTGCTAAATCCTTGTTCTAGTATTACTAATAAGTTTATCTTTCATGAATTATGTATGAAATCTGTCATCTCTGTTTGAAGTATCAGTTGCACTATTGTACGATAACATAATAGAGAATGTTCTATTTTATATAGGATCATTAGAATATTGCAATATGTTTTTCACATTTCTTTTGATTAACTATTTTCTCAAAGGAATCATCTTACAATATAAACTCTATATAGTCTTCGATTGATATATATCATCATAGATTACATAGACATCTTTTAATATCGAATAAAACCAACAATACCCAGGTTAGATTAAAATAAATTTGCTTCAAAATTTTTTCATATTAGAATAAAGTTGTGTTAATTTCTAGTCATTCTTTTGCAAATCGTTAGGAAAATCCCACAAATCATATAAACCCAAAACATTGGGAAATTGGCCACAACATATCCAGTCGAAGCCACTATCCCAAACAGAAAAGGAGTTGCTCTAAGGTCCAGACTAGGTGGTTATCCCCCTTTGTTGTTGCCACAGATTTCTGAGGCATCAACATTTTTGGCACTAGAAGGAGGTTCCCGACTGTGAATGGCATATAAATCTTAATCTCAAACTTGAAACCTTCATAAGAGTCAACCCGGCTCAAAATTTTCTATAGCTTCTCGATCACGTTCTAAACCACCCACTCAAAAGTCAGAAATTGTAGAAACTTCCCCCTCATCTCCTGAAGTATCTCGACACTTACCTTATTTAGACCCCCTCATCTCCTGAAGTATCTCGACTCTTACCTTATTCAGAATATAATCCAGAATCTCCTGAAGTTTAGTCCTTAGTTCATAAATTACAACTAATATCTATTTCTACTGAGAAGCCTGATAAACCCAAAGTTTCTGAAGAAATTATTACTTCTCTATTAAGAGAAACTGGTATTCTAACACGATCAAAAAGTGATAAACTTTTAATACCTCCCTTTGAGTTTCCAATACATTCACAGTGTAAGAAAGTTCCTATGTCTAGATCTAAGTTAGATACGAGTGAGGTCACATCATATTCCCCTCCATTTACTCCCTCATTCACTAACTTCCATTCACATCCTCTCATCTTTCTATTTCTTCCAATCAAACAATTAGTGCTACCACAAGTAGTACTAATCCAGTTGTAAATTCTACATCCATACCCACTACTTTTGGATCTGCTTCTATATCTTCTCAAATCCAAACTCAAGTTATGGCTAATAAATTGTGGACTAATCATGGTGTTGTGTTGCTTGCAAACCCACATCCTCCCCCAGATCATCCAGAGAAAAGGGTTACCCAAACACAATCCAGACGATGGTCTTCCAGCTGAAGAACACATCAACAATTTTATGTTGGCCATGAATTTGAATGGGGTTGCACATGAAGATATTGTAGTGAGATTATTTCCCTATACTCTTAAAGGATCTACAAGATCTTGGTACTTTTCTCTTCCAACGGGAACTATAACAGACTGGGTAACTTTTGAAAAACTATTTCTTGCAAAATTTGGAGATGATAGAACTGTGGCATCTTTAATCAATGTTCTCTCTAACCTAGAAACAAATTCAGGTGAAAGATTCAAAGATTTCAATGCCAAATTTAACAAGTTATTAAATAAACTCCCAGATGCTTCTAAACTTGTTGTTGATGTACAGATAGAGTGGTACATTTCTTGTTTGCCTTCTGATATAGCCATTTTTGTAGATAGAGCCAATAAGGATACTCTCTCAGAAAACATGAAAGAAGCCCTATATGTAGAAAATAGAATTTTAGCCTTAGAAAAACGATCTGAGATGGAAGATAAGAAATCTAAAATGGTGACCTTTAGCCAAGAATCAAAAAAGAAAACCCCAAAGGATCCATTCGATCTTAAAGGTCTTCAAAAAATCTTGAAAACTATGTCAAATGATATGATTGAAATAAAGAAACAAGTAGCTAAATCTTCAGTTCCTAAGAAACCATATTTCCCATACAATAGAAGTCCTGCTTTTCCATCTCAACCTCCGAATGTGATTTCAAGTGCTGAACCAGATCAAGATGTTGAAGACGCCTCAGTAACTAAATAAGAAACAGAGCCTAAAGAAGAGGTTGAATTGAATGGGTTATGGGACTTTATTCTTCCCACCGAAGAAGAAAAAGAAGTTATGCTCATATCTACAAGGAGAAAAACATCTGCTGACTCAATTGCACCAGTTCAGAAATAGAAATCTCCTCCCACAAAGGAGAAAACAGTGAATAAAAAATCTAAAACTATTCAAACTAATCTTATTCCCCTAGATACTTCTAAAACGTTGATAGTTTCAGATACAGTGGAATACAATATAGTTGAAGACATGAAAAAGACTAAAGCAAACATTTCATTATATGAAATTACCAAATTAAAATAGCAGCAGAAAATCTTACTAAGAGAGCTTAAGGCAGTTCCTATAGATCCCATGCCACCACTAGTTATAGACCAAGTTGACAAAGGTACGAGAAAACTTCCCTCACCTTCAAACAAGGTAAACCCAGATGATATTGTGTTGATTGGCGATAAATCTAAGTCTCACACTCCTCCTTTCCTTTTGACTTATGAAATTTTTAAAACAAATTTTCATAATTGTCTCATC
This sequence comes from Pinus taeda, assembly GCA_000404065.3. Classification (NCBI taxonomy): domain Eukaryota; kingdom Viridiplantae; phylum Streptophyta; class Pinopsida; order Pinales; family Pinaceae; genus Pinus; species Pinus taeda. Next base: position 84,798 of record APFE030708014.1, read on the forward strand.
GATTCAGGAGCTTCTTCGAATATCATGCCAAGATCTGTGTGCGTGAAACTTAACGTTATCCCTCAAAATTCTGTTGTGCATATAGTCCAATTAGATAGAACAAAAGTTGAATTTGTTGGAGAAATGTTATCAGTATCAATTAGATTATCATCCAACCCAAAGATACTGCAAGTGATTGATGTATTAGTAGCAGACATCCTTGAATTTTATGGTCTAATTTTAAGCAGGGATTGGTCAGAGAAACTACATGGATATTTCACAACCTATTGGTCACACATGTGGTTACCATATAATGGTAAACCAAATCAAATTAGAGTTGATTGTGAAAAATTCATGAAACATACAGTCACTAAATTAGAAGGAGAAAACAAGTGAGTGATTTTCACTAATAATATTATTGGAAATTATTCTGTTGAATCATTCTTTGGCTCATTCAATGCCCAATCCTCACCTTTCCCAGAAAATACTGTTACTTCTCATTTTGAAAATTTTTCTCAATCAGACACTTCTAAATGTATTAATTTTAGTAATAAAACTTTAGATCATTCTTTATTCTGGACTCTATATATTGACGGTTCAAAATTAGACGATGGTGTAGGAGCAGGTTGTATTTAATCAATCCGCAAGGAGAGAAAACAATGTTAGCTTGTAGACTTGAATTTCAATGCACGAATAATACTACCGAATATGAAGCATTGATTCAAGGCCTACACAAAGCCATTAGATTAAACGCTAAATATTTGCAGGTATATGGGGACTTTGAAATAATTGTTAAGCAATTTAGGAACATAATTCATTGTATTTCTGGACATCTGAAACATTATCAAGAATTAGCTTAGAACCTCACTTCTCATTTCACTGCATTTAATATTTTGACAATCCCTAGGTTACAAAACGCAAGCGCTGATTTACTTGCCAATGTAGCATCTAAATTGATACTGTGAGAAGAATTTAATCCAAATAGATTTTTGATTGAGTTGATTTTTAGGCCTTCCATTCCATATAACATAACAAATTGGAGAGTGTTTAATGATGATGCAGATATAATTGACTATCTTTCATCAAATGGGTCTTATGAAGGTCAAATTGTAGACAAAAATGAACATTACCTACAGATTCAAAATAAATAGGATGTAAATCCAATCCCAAATCTGTAGTCAAGATGGAAGATCTCTATGATTTAAAAGATAGGTTTAAAAAGACTACCAATTCAAACACACAAAGTTCTACTCTAATATTTGAGTTGATTAATCTTGGTACACCTGACAAGCCTCAGAACATAAACCTAGGTTTGGGCTTAGCACCCAAGGAAAGGATGTCATTTATTAAATTTCTAAGAAAATATAAAGGTGTCTTTGCCTAGGATTATTCAGATCTCAAAGCATATGATACTTCTATAATGCAACATACTATACCCATGATTTCAAATGACAAGCCTATCCAACAGAAGCTTAGGAAGATCCACCCAAACTTAGAAAGCCAAATTAAGCCTGAACTCAATAAAATGCTTAAAGCCAAAATCATTTTCCCTATTAGAAATTCAAAATGGGTGTCAAACATGGTTCCTATGAGAAAAAAGAATGAAGACATTAGGATTTGCATAGATTTTAGAATTTTGAATAAATCTTGACAAAAATATAATTTTCCTTTGCCTACTATGGAGCAGATCTTGCAATCATTTGTAGGTTCTGAATTGATGTATTTTCTTGATGGATTTTCAGGTTACAATCAGATTATGGTTCATCCAAATGATATGTTAAAGACTGCATTTATAACAAAGTGGGGAACATATGCATATCAAAAGATGCCATTTGGATTGATTAATGTTGGTGCTACATTTCAACATGCTATGGACATAGCTTTTATAGGACTAATCAACAATTCAAATGTAATATATTTAGATGACATCTCTGCTTACTCTAAAAATAGAAACAATCATATCAGTCACCTAAAACAAATCTTTGAGAGATGTGAGAAATTCGACATTTCTTTGAATCCTAAAAAATCTTATTTCCCCTTGGCAGAAGGTAAATTATTAGGATTCATGGTATCTAAGAAAGGAATCTATATTGATCTCGATACGATTCATGAAATTGAAAACATTCCCCTACCTCAGAATAAAAAGATGATGCAATCATTTTTAGGACAAATTAATTTTGTAAAAAGATTTATTCCTGATTTTTCTCAAATCGTCATACCCCTATAGTCAATGATCCAAAAAATGCAACCGTTAAATGGGGAAAAGGCGAGAAATATTCTTTTGAGTTAATAAAGAAAGTCATCATTGAGGCTCATTCCTTAACAACTCCCAATTTCCTAAAATCATTTGTATTATACACATTCTCTTCTGATACCTCTTACGTAGTAGTTTTGACACAGCTAAATGATCAGAACGTTGAAGCACCAATTTCATTCTTCAGTTCTAACTTACAAGATGTTGAGTAAAATTATTCAGCTGTGGAGAAATAGGCCTTTGTTGTATTTAAAACTTTAAAACATTTCAAACCTTTCCTCCTAAAAACACACACTACGATAATAGTCCCCTACCCCACTGTAAGGCAGTTGTTAATACAACGAGAAGTAGGAGAGAAGAGAGAAAATTGGGTTACTACACTTCAGGAATATGATATAGAAATACATCTTGCTAAAATTATTAGAGGTCAATGTTTTTGTATAATTCTAACCAGAGCCTCTCATTTACCAACAAAGGACGATCAATCTACTGAAGTGCAATTATTTGAGGTAAGCCTCAACAATTCTAAATCACAATATGTTGATCTAAAATTTTTCTTGAAAAATGGACGCGCTCTATTATATCTCAATTATACAGCTAAGCATGCTCTAAGGCTTAAAGAAAATCAGTATCAATTAATTGATAATGTGTTATTTAGAAAAAACTATGATGTTGTATTATTAAGATGTTCAGAGAAACCTGAAGCTGAAAAGGTAATGCAAGAATTACACGATGGGCCAACTAGAGGCCATTTCGGAGGAAATACCACAACACATAAAATTCTACACGCTGGGTACTATTGGCCAACCCTTTTTAAAGATGCACATGAATATGCGAGGAAATGCAACGTATGTCCAACCGCAATAGGAAGAGAAAGGAAAGTAGCTCTCCCATTGTAGCCAGTAAATATACAACAACCATTTGAACAATGGGGGTTAGACATTATTGGTGAAATAACTCCAACCTCCTCCAAACAACATAAGTATATTCTAACTGCAATTGATTATTTTACAAAATGGGTGGAAGATATTCCATTAAAGATAGTTAATACCCAAAACATTACAGATTTCATTGATCCATTTATAATTACTAGGTTTGGCCTCCCATCAGCTTTAATGTTTTATAATGCATCTTACTTCTCTAGAAATGCTATGGTAGAGTTTGCTTTGAAAAGAGGTTTTAAACTCAAATACTCAGCTAACTATTATCCGCAAGGTAACAATTTAGTTGAATCTACAAACAAGAACTTGATTATAATTATCAAATGAACTGTAGAGCAACATCATAAGAATTGGCATAAAGCACTAATATTTTCTCTTTGGGTAGATAGAATCACTCAGAAGGCCTTAATAGGTACTTCTCCATTTGTATTGGTTTATGGGAAAGAAGCAATTCTCCCCACAAACATAACATTACCATCTCTTGCTTTAGTTCAGTTTATTGATGAAAACCCTTCTTCTTCTCTTCAACTTAGACATGGTCAAATCCTTAAATTAGAATAACAGAGGGAGAAAGGTAAAGCAACACATGCTCATCATCAATAGATAATAAAAGCTTCATTTGATACAACATCCACCAACCCAAGAACTTTTGAAATTGGATATCTTGTTTTGAATTGGGATAAGGCACATGGGGAAAAAGGTAAACATACCAAATTCCAAAGGCTGTGGCTTGGTCCATTTCAAATCATAGAGAAATTAGGCCCATCCATCTTTTTGTTACAAGATTTGTCAGGTAGAAAAGACTCTTTACCTGTAAACTAGAAAATTCTTAAAAAATACTTTTCTTAGAAGATAATCATTAGTTTTAAAATTTTAAAGTTTTAGGAAAATAAAGATTGAATAGTATCTCTTTTGGCTATTCAAAATTTTAAATTTCTGATAATTTACTTAATTTTTCTCACTTCTATAAATAAGAAGAGTAAAAGGATAATTATGAATATGATATTAAAAATAAACCCTATTTCTTTAGGAGAATTTTGAATTTACTAAAGACATTTAGTTTCTGAAAAGACTCTTCATTTTATAAAGTATAGATGTTTTGTGCCAGTCAAGAAAAGAAATAGTAACTTAGCAAGGGTTATCTACAAAAAGGTATTTACCAACTCCATAATTATCATCCATAAATCTTAAATAAGCCAATGATTCACCCCATCTAATAAAATTTTATTTTTTCACTGTATAATTAAAAATATTCTAAACTGAAAAGGTAATGAGTCTCATCACGAGCTTGTTTATCGTGATCACGGGAAAACAATTTAGACTGATATTACCAAGACTGCATATCATAACAGGGTAATAACTCTTGATTGACAAAAATCAAAAGACAAGGGGTCTCATCACGAGCCAACTTGTTTAATTTAAATTACAACCATTGAATGGAATTGTTACCATCAAGTCACCAAGCCTAGGCAATGGCTTTTAAGGATACTTAAAGTACCATAAAAAAAGGAACATGTCCCAAGTAAAAGGATGTTGAATAAAATTTTGAAATTAGGAATCAATTTCAGATGGGACTATGAATCATTGTTGGTTAAAATATAACCCTGTCGAGGCTATGAATGCCTGTTGGTAGCAGAGACTATATTTATGATAAATGAGTAAAAATTTATAAAGCCAATTTTAAGAGAATACCTACTTTATCTTTATAAATCTAAGTATTGAATAATACAAAAATTCATGTTTTATCACCTAAAGAGTCGAGTAAGAAAAGAAGTGAGATAGATGAATACTTTATATTCCATAGAGAGACTGTTTAATTTATGAATCATACGATTCTTATTTTTTTGCAATTTTTCTTTTTTTGAAAGTTTGAGAAATGTCAAAGAAACTAATCAAAGATAGTTGGTTCTCTGAAGTGAATCACCAATTGTTGTGCTATGCAACAACCCCCCCCTCATTTTTATTATGTATAATACAAATAGGGACCCTTTTTAAATTAATTTTTTCCCTCTTTGTGAATAAAATGCCAACTTTCAGAAAATTGTCACTTTTCAAAAACCCCTTCAGAACATGTTAAAGTCCTCATCGCAAATCACAAATCGCATGTTTCCTTATTGGAAAAGTTAAGCACATTCAAAAATACCAATAGATGACTTGCGATTGAACTTTGTATGTGACATCCTGATTGCATATCACACATCGGAGAATATTATGTCAACAACTTGAATGTTACCTATCAAAACCCCGATACTGCAATCTTGCAATTTTGCGATATCGCATATTGCAGATCACAAGATCCATCACACAAAGTTTCATTCACCCCACAGCTTAAATATCCAATGCGACAGATTTGAAAGATGTTTAATAAGTGTTTTTGAGTCGGACACGAGTCAAGTCAGAATAAGTTAATACGGTTATCATCCCTATGCATGTAATCAAGGTGTTCGTTACGGTTGATTAATGTTGAACTCGTTCCCGAATCTTTTCTCACAAAGTTCAGTCATTTCATCAAATCTTTTATTTTACACAACAATTAATTGTTGTTGGTTTTAACAGGAATTCCACTCAAACGATGTCCTTTTGAAAGGTGATGCAAAAGCATACCAAGCAATCTATTGCAGAAACTGAAAGCATAGAGATGTCGCCCATATTTATAGATAGGAGTGCCATTACATGGCAGACTATCTATACTACACTAGAGAATGAAAACCCTGAAGTAACAAACATTCAGCCAACTGTTGACAGCACAAAACCATCAGGAGTACAGTTCAGAGACGCTGCGTGCTCTTTCCTTCACCGAATAGCAACAAGGGCTAGACTCTTGCCATCCACGGATATGATAAAATGGATAGTAGAGAATACAGAAGTCGAAGATAGACTTATCAAGACAGTTGAAAATACAGTCTTGGGTTCTTTCAAAGCCGAATATTTACAACAAATGTACAAGCTACCCAATGCCCAGGACATATACAACAAACAGTTTGTTGCAAAGTTCGTAAAAGAAAACGAAGACCCATTTCAAATGATATAGGAATGGAGGAGAAGGGACAATGAATTCAAAAAATATAAAGCAGGTATGTACCCCATTGCTTCTTTGGCCAATCCTTATAATTTTGCAGCCTCTACGCTATGTAGATTGTATGGCCTCCCTGATAATTCTAAATTCTCAATGAATTGGGTTCCGTTAATTGAGGCTTGTGCTAATTCTCACATTATGAATTGGGCAACCATTATGGTGGGCTCCAGTATTGTAGCAATATTGCTGCAACTCCTGGGACTCCCTTCTTTACTTTATATCAACCCGGTAGTTTGTAACAAACTTGGAAGTGACAGTGCTATATGCACAAGTACTAGCTCTTGCCGCAGCTGTCACTTGGTCAGCTGGCACAAGTCTGCTAGGGGCTTCAGCCAACTTCTATGAGCTCTGAGAAGAAGCTTTTTAACTGATGGATGAAAGCTAACTCAAAGGAAGCTAATCTACTTGCAGAAAGAAACTGAAACGCTGAATAGGAAATGCAAACCCTAGTCAAACACCTAATTTACCAGCTAGCCCTACTAATGCGAAAAAAGAGGATGCAAGCTACTGAAAGAGATTGCATTACTTCTAGGAAGGTTAAAATACATGTGTCTAAGCTACTTCTATCTGAAGAAAACATCTTTTTGTATTTTTGGTTAAGTTGTCAGATTTATCATGCATGTGCTTTCACTGTTTTTTTTTACTGTGCAGAGGTGGATCAGCGAGAGGAAATGCTTGTAGGAGGTTGGGAAGGTTTAGAGAGGGCCTAAGGGGTCCCTAGCACCCTTCCAGAGAGCTTCACAAATTTTGGCGATCAAGAGACCACTTTCGTGAGCTTCTACAGGAAGTCTACATGGTTTCTACAGGATGTTCCGGAATTTCTATAGGATGTCTGTAATTTTCTACGGGATGTTCAGAAATGGGATTTTGGAGGATGGATGGAGGGAGAAAGATGAAGTAGTGGGTATGGAGGTGAGATAATGGTGTGAGAAGGTCCAGGTTTTGGTGGATGGAGTTGAGGAGTGATAAGGACGATTGGATTTGTTTAAGGAGAGATAAGGCAATGCTACACAATAATACGGAAAGTAGGTCAACGTGAGGGAACATGGCAAAGGTAAGGCAAGGATCTAAAATGGAGGATGAAGCAGGTAGGTTGGATGGAGTATGGGAAGATGGAGAAGTATGATAGGCACTCTGCAAGTTACTTTTCAAACTGAACAAACAAACACTTAGAAAACCTATGACCTAGTTACTTCACTCTAATTTGACCTAAGTAACAGCAAAAGGAAATGAACAGAAGTTTATTCGAAATGAAATACGTGAAATAACTATGCAACTAAGCAATCATAAATTGAAGCATTTAAACACAACTAATATCAGCATTTGCAAATGAGAATTCCAACACTAAGGATTGCATGACAAAGCAAAACAACGTTTTTGGTGGCAACAAGGTCACCTTGGTCCCAGCTCATGATTCCACTGAGGGGGAGGTAAGATCCAAGGTGCTTGGTAGCCTTTTTCTGAATATCTTCCTTGTGATTAACCTATCAAGTAAATCTGAACATGAAAAGCCTTTTTAATCATCAAAAGCAACCTAAATAACAAAACAAGATTTAAATCTAAATAGCAGATTTAATTCTAAGAATGCAGCAAAGACACATAAAAGTAAACAAAGGAGGTACTGGGCACTTGAGATGGGCCCAACCCCAAGAGCTATAGCCTCCTAAGAGAGATTAGAGCTGGTGCAAAGCTGGATTAATCTTTATTGATTAAAAGAATTGTTACATTCCAAAAACTGTCCACAAGGAAAACTTGAAAATGTGCTGAAATGGAGAGCTAAACTACTGCCTAAAAGACTAAAAACCGAACTACAAACTAGCTAACTTCTGCCTACAAAGTGGCTAAATGAAATGAGGCTTTAAGCCCTCTTATTTATACAAATTGAGGACCCCAACAGTCCTCCTAAACTTTAGGGACTCAGCTGCCCAAAACATGCAGTTAACAGCAGTCCTACTTGACTTGCTTGGCTACCCTTGTGATAATCGATTTGGTGGCCCTTGAACTCTGAGCTGATGGTGGAGAATTTGAGGTAAGGGCCCATAAATGAAGGGGAC
>APFE030708014.1:125481-145891 GCA_000404065.3 Pinus taeda
GGATTTTCTGGTGACTAGTCATGTTTGACCAGCCTTGATCGGGCCTAATAAAGCTTGTTCTGGCCGAACCAAGTGGAGTTAGCTTAGTCCTAGTTCCCAAACTGTCCATCCATGCATCAAACTCGAGCCCAAGTGTCCTGCAAACATGTCATCCACATAGCTATTACGGGAATTTTTGATTCAGTCCAAAATTGCACTTGAAACTCAATTTTCATAAAAACTTCTAGAAATTGCAAAATTAAAATTAAACACCTGAATATGCATAAAATACATCAAAATGATATGTATGTGATGGAAAATGGATGGAAAATATAAGGATTAAGTAGGTTTCCCTAAGCAAAAATAGACCAAAACTGAGGGCCAACAGCCACACAGGTATGTTGCAAGTTAGTTCTCAAGTTCATTTGGGTTTTTTACTAATAGATGTATTTCCATGAGTGTTTCCATGTCTCCAAGTATAACAGGTGTTCATCTGCCTCTTAGCAGCACAGGTACAATGGTTTCCAGGAGAGCAGAGTCGAAGACACCATTCAAAGTATACCTTGGGATGCAATCAATCAAGTGTCTATGAACTTGCCTACCCACAAAGACATCAAATTGTTCGTAGAAAATGACATCAAGACATGGCGGCAACAACATCACAACAAGCAGAACCATGAACAATAGTTGAAGGTAACATACCAAATGAAATGAATGAAAGATGAAGGTTGTTGGCAACATAGAGGCAGAACCAAGTTGCAAGCTCAAGCAGATCTACTTGTGGTGAAAGAAACTTTGGAGACTCGAGCTATGAGGTGATGGTGCGACATGAAGATCACGCGAAGGTAGAGAATGGAACAAGGAAGGAGTTGCATGTGCTCAAGGAAGAACAAGAGCTACATAGATGAGAGAATGAGTTCCAGCAGGAACCGGTACAACAGGGGGTGCAACATGCACTCACAAATGAAATTGTGGTTGTACAAGTCATATATCCATCCCAATGGCTAGAATGGAGGAGAAAAGGTGAGCAGTGTTTTTGATCGCATGCAAGGGAATGTAGCAGTGTGCATGTCATTGTGCGAACACATGTGAGCCCACCCATTCAGAACACTCACCGAGGCAAAGACAAGAAGCAAGTCCGACTGGAGCTAAACATGTACTTCGACAAGTTGATGTGCATGACCATCAATACACACTTGAAGACCAGCACAAACACTATGCATCAATGTGTTTTCATTCAGTCGCACCCAGAAGACCATGCACATGTTATCAAACGAGTTGGATGGAGGAACCATACCATGCACTGGGATGCAGTGAAGGCAAGAGTTCGCTTCAACAAGATGTCAAAATGGAGCACATGCACATCATCACGGATGACAAACCTTGGAATCAACTCACCACCTTCACCATCACAAGAATGTCAAAGAGTTGGTCTCACCATAATAGACTGAGCGTCAGTGATCTCTTGCATTGCTTTCTCAAGCCATTTTGTCTCACATGGGCACATGTGCATTTAATGTAACATCTTGTCAAGTGGAAGTTCAAGTGTCGATAGTTGGATGTAATAATCATAGAGTAGATGAAGAGTCATGAGGGTAGATGGACTGTCACAAAGGGGAATGTCAAGGGTCACCCCACCCTTTTCTATAAATAGAACCTCATAACTCATTGTAAAGGCTTTTGGTCAACCAATCTTCCGATAAGACTATTGTAGAGAGAGGTTGGATAGTATTGTAATGTGTCTTGTCTTCTCCATTGTGTAGATCTAGTACATCTCTTTGGAGGAGGAGGAAGTTGTGGCTATAACGTTACACTATTGGAACTAATGGTTGGACATGGATGTATTATATGACTAGAGCTTACACTTCTTAATATAATAGAGTCAACAAGTTTCATGCATATGTTGTATTGTATTCTATGCTATCTGGTTTACTCTAAATGATATATGTATTTGTTTACTTACACATGCATATATGGACTATTATGTATAAGTATGTATGAATCTTTCTTAAATGTGCTATTGTTTTAATCAGCACTTTGGATTTCTCAGTAACTTGTTTTCCAGCTTGTGATGCATCTTCGCTCGTGTATTCCCTTCCAAGACGAGTACTATTATAGGTTTCCAAGGGGCATAATCACTTCACCCTTAGTGTGTTAGAACCTCTCATGCACCTTCCTTGTCTTACTTCAGTTGTCACACCCTTGCTACCAACAGAGTTATCTTACTTTCCTCTGTGTGAAATCGCGGTAAAGGCATTACCGTATGACCCACTACTGGGACTCCTACACCAAACTGTCTGAGGTCTAATTGGGACTTCTTACCTGCCATATTCCCTGACATGTTGGTAGGTCCAGCACCATCAACATTTTTGGCGCTAGAAAGAGGGCTAGATCACAAGCTGCATCCTCTCATCTTGTTTTGAACCTTTGCATATCTATTGTGGATTCTTGCACTCTTCTCCCTCTGTGATGTTTTTTGAATCATGAAGATGTTACCATCATGAGGGAGTTCTTCGATCTCTTGTCCACTTACATGTATGATGGTGAAGGCAAGTGGCATGGCCTGAGTTCTTACATGACTTGCTTTCCATGCTTCATGAGAAAGATGGATGTTCTAAGGCACAAGCTAGCTTGCTGCTTGCATACACACTTCACGAATCTCCACATTGATGGCTATGCAGCCTACTGGTTGATAGAATACACTCACTTGAGCACTTACATGGTCTCATTGAAGAAACTTTCTATCATTTTGATCCATAATATCTTCACCAAAAATTGTTACAACAATGAAAGGCTCTACATGAATCGACTATGGATTTTTGGCAGCGCCTCTGTGATTTGTAGTTTCAAGCTCCAAAGAGCCATATGAATTTTTTTTATCTTTGGGATGGGTTTGAGTATTGTGTTAAGAAATATGTTCATCCCAAGAAGAAGTTTGAAATCAAGCCTTGCTCAACATTCTTCAGTGATGGAGCTACGCAATCCCAGATGGATGTGGTCACTATCACAAATGACTGTCCACCATCCCCTCATAAAATAGCTCCACCACTGCAGAGTGCTATTGATGATTATGCTCACACACCTGTTCAACTATCACATCCTCCTAAAATCACTTCACTTAATTTTTTCACAAATTTGGTTATGAGTCCATCGAGTTTCCATATGCATTTGTTCCACAACCTCCATCTTCGCGCTCGACTGTCCTTAGGATGATATTGTCTTGTGTTCTTCCATTATGGACTCTACACTTGTTGTGAACAAGGAACAAGCCACTGACGGAGTTGGTGTTACAAAACCAACATGTTTTGTCATTCATGGAGAATATGAGTGGGAGCTTGAGCATCAACACTCGGCAAAGGATGACTCCCTTCCATCCAAGCTTCCTACATTGTTTCCTGACATCTTTAGTGAATTTGTCATCCATGATTTTGCATGTGTATCTTCATCCACAGATGCGCCCATTGTTGACCACTCGCCGAACACACCAGATGTCATTCCCTCATTCGACAATGGAGAGGATAAGTTATTCATTGAAAATCCACTTGATTTTTCATTTGCCTTTTCTAGAAACGCAAAGGATGAATTTGTTTGCTTTTCATCTACCCCTATATTTGATTCATCAGATCATTAGGATGCCGATGAAATCATTGGTTTTTCTTATTGCGGCTATGATGATCCATTTACTCCCATATTCAATCACGATCATATATCTATCGTAGTTTATTTTCAAAGCCACTGGTCTAAGATGATCTATCTGACACTGAAGTTGAAACACCCAAGACTTTTGAGGCACTTCAACCCGAGTTGATGGTTATGTTAGGTCCTTGCTCTCTTGGAGTTAGTTTCACTTCTGACCGGGAAATGGTTCAATCACCTATGGCTCCTCATCACTCATCTATATGCATTGAAGATCAATCTCACACATAGATCATACTTCCTCCACTCGAACTGCACGATCCCATCACTCATGCATTGGATGAATCTTACATTGCAAGCACACGTGCACAACACAAGTTGTATTTTTTTCTTTTTTTTGCTTGCATGTCACAGTCAAGAGTGTGTTTATGCTTCAAAGTTGCACGCAGTGTCAAACAACATCGTGATAAGTCCACGAACTGCTTGTCACGCACTTGCACTCACTTATGTCCCATGGAAAATTTGAAATATGAAGTGTGGTTGTCTTCATTGTTATATTTCTCACTTACTGGTTCACACAAATGGGTTGCTCATGGACCAAGCCTTCACTAACATGGGTCAATCGATGCATCGGTGGCTGCATTGGAAATATCACTTCACGTGATCAGGCCCATGCACCATTAGTCTAGGAGTAGGAGTAGTGTTTTCTTTCATTTGGTTTTCTTGCATGATTGTTTGCTTACTTTCTTTGTTTGTCTGTTTGTTTGCTTGCTTTTTTGCTTACTAGCTTTGCTTTCACTTTTACTTCTGCTCTTGCTTTGCTTTGTTGCTTGTTTGTTTACTTGTTTTATTCATAGGTTGTTTCGCATGAAGCCATGTATGAATCTTGAAACAAGCTAGGTAAGTAAAAGAGGCCTTGTGTAACTATCACTACTTGGTTATCTATCATTCTGCCTCTATATGAAGAACTTGTTACTTTTAGTCCATGATACATCGAAGGAAAATACGTACTATTCGAAGTGAACCTTGGTGAAAGCACAACACTTGCACACGAACTAGTGTCACCTACTCTAATCAGTTGTTTTTGGGTTAACCCTTGTAAGCTCAGTCAAGTAGAGTAAGGTGAGGGGGAAAACCTTAATAGGCACGTCGGAGGTATAATAAAACACTTCCCTACTGGAACAACCTCTTCTACTCTCAATAAGTCGGGACCCCTCGTCCACCTTTGAAATGAATAAGTGCTATGCATAGTTATGAAAAATGAAAAAAATGAAAAGTGAGAAAATTCAAAATGAGAAATGAATAAGGTGAAAGAAGAGAAAGGATTCCTATGGAGAGAGGTGATGCAAGTAACTCCGCTGGGGTATTGACTAGGCTCGCTGGAAACGAAGCCATGCTTGTCTTCCTATGTGACTCCACTAGGGTACTGTCTAGGTCTGCTCACAGCGGAGCAACACCAAAGATGAAACTAAGACTCTGACGACTATACTACTTGTGCATCAATATACCCCTCAACCCCAATAAAAACAATTATGATTCCTTGGCTTAGAATGTGTGTCAATCGTCCAAGAGTTTGGCAGACGCTACATCTTACAATTAAGCTAGTGTGAAACTAAGACGAACTAATAACTGAACAATACTTTGAGAGGTGTTAGACTTGTTTTTCACGAACAAGGTCCATTTAGAGAGCTAGAGTTCTACCAGTGTGTTTCCAAGTGTTGTAGCGACTACAACCTCCCTCAAATTTTTTTTCCTTAGCTTCATTTTGGAGCCTCCCTACCAACCTTTCACAACACCATGTCTTTCTTCGTCAAGTACACAAGCTTTATCGTTTTCCTTACAGAAAGGCATCCTATATAATAGAGCTTGATGCATTCCCCTCACAATTTGTTTCTCTAGACTTGGTCCAGCTACAAGCTGAGTAGCTCCTTCAAGAAATTGCATAATTCTAGAGGGAAAATAACCTTCCCTCCAAAAATTTCACAATTCAGTCTGGAAACCTGATGGGCTCCAAAATTGGGCAATTCTTATAGTGAGGCTTCATCCAGAAAATTGTGCAATTCTTCCTAGCAAGGCTGCTCAGACCAGGAATTGCACAATCTTGGGCAACAATAAGTTACTCTGCCCAGAAATTAGACAAATCTCTTTGGCAGTCAACCTAGCTCCCATCTAGAAATGCGCATTTTCTCCCAGTAGTTGAGCAACCTCTTTCATGTGAAATTGAGTTGACCTGTTCCCTCAGGGATTATTATAGACATATTTGGGCACTGTAACCCCAATCATATATGTCGATAAACCAAGGTATCTTTAGCCCCTAAAAGTGTTGTTTCATACCCTAAAGGATCATGGTCAACTGATTACATCATTTCCTAGAAGTTCCACCTAACAAATCACTCAGAACTGGCCAAAACTAGACCATACTGACTGCTCCATGGTCAAGGTGTGATGCATACTGGCTACTACACTAGCCAAGTGTGATGCATATTGAAAGAGCCTTCTGTGGGGTGTGATGAGTGAGAAGAGACAAATGGCAGAGACAACTTTCTAAGTGGATGCTCATAGAATCGTCTAGAAACTTCTCCTGTGACACTTGCCTCTCTGAATTCGCTAGGGATGAGTAAGAGATCAATGAAATATCCAAGTGGAACCAAGAACTATCAATGGAATGACACCAAATAAAAACCTAGAGCTGACTCACCCCCTTGCAAGACATCTATATATGGATCCCTCATCTAAGAGATCTAAAGGCTGGAATTTTGTAATTTGTAAGGAAGTGTTGTTGGTTTCTCTTTGAGAAGAGACATTGTATTGTTGGGTGATCTTGCTTTTCATGAGGTGAAGAGGGCTTTGATGCTGGGAGGATGATGCTGGATCAAACAGTTGGGTTGTAATCCTATCTTCTATTATTAATAAAGTTATTTGAGTTTTCATCCATATAATCATGTATTTGTGAATCTTGTTATTTGTGAATGCAATTGTATGGTCAATGTATTTCTGATTCTGCATTGTTTATGGTATTATAAATCGAGATGCTTTGATGGTGTTTTGTTGCTTTTCCTCTACAGGGATTCTCTAAAGCGAGACAAGTAGGAGAGGAGTGGCAAGCTCTATTGAGGGAGAGAGGAAACAAGCAAGGAGCCAAGCAAAAGATTCAAGTTGGTGCTCTTTACTTCTCTCTTATCTCTCATACATAAAGGAAATCACAATTTGCTTTGATTGTTTGTTTCTAAGATAGCTACCCATCTTAGTGGGACTAGCAGATAAAAAAGACACCAGTTTTCCGGGAAACAAAACGGTGACTCCACTGGGGAGCGATTAGTTTGTTTGTTTGTTATTGTTGTTTGCTTTATAAACTATAGACGGAGTCTGAGGTTAGCCAGCTAGCCTTCAAACTGCTCTTGCTATGCAAGTGCAAAGTAGATGAATGTTACTTCAGTTAATCTCTGGGTTGGTTTATGAACTGAACATCTGACTTGCAAATATCCTAAGTTCCATTGTGGTAGCTCAGTAACCTCCTAAGATCATACCCCTGTACTTTTTTTTACTGTCTATCATAGCTTAGCTGAAATAACTGAACTTAGCTGCAAATTTTGAGCAAAAATTAAACTCAGTTTCACTCCCTAGCCCATCACACTATCTGTAACTGGCAGTCTGTATGCATCACACCTCCCGTGTGTTGCAGGTGAGATGCATCCCTATTTCCCTTAAGGACAGGTGTGATGATTGAGTGATACTGTTTCTCTCTTTAGAACTTGGTTTTTTCCTCCTTGTTTTCAGCTCTATTAAGTAGTTTTGTTGCATATGATTAGTATTTCATTGCTGAAGCCTTCTTCCTTTACATTATTCAACCTCCATTGATTAGGATTTGTAAATGTTTTTAATGTATTTTTCATCATTTACAGTCCTTCTTTGTCAAGAGTAGCTTAATCGAACTGTCATTTTTTTTTTGTTGCAAAAGTGTCGTAACTATCATTTTGAGTTAAGAAGAAGACTGTCGTAAAGTCTTCCTCCTCTAGATAGTTGATTGTACTTTTGTTATTGTATTCGATTTGAATTGTCAATATTTGAAGTGTTGAAAGTAGTTTTCCATTCAAAATCGAAAGTGTTGTTTTAGTCTTCCTTTCATTTTGAAAAGAAATTGTTGAAGTGTCACTTTGAAGAAAATAGTTCAAATCTATACTTAGTTTTCCTTTTTGGCATTCTCACATTAAGGAAATGGAAAAAAAAATACATGCATGTGCATTTGCATTTAGACTGCATATGAAATATGATTTAGGAAAAGTGCATTTAGTGTGTGCTCTTTGCTCTCTGTTGAAAGAATTGTTATCTTCTTTCCTTAGTAGCTAGGATTTTCATTGCTAAAAGAAAACAAACAACTATTTATCATTTTAGATTGCATATTTAGGAATTTTACATCTACATCATGCAGTGAACCTTGAAAGACAAACTTCTAAAAAATAAAAACTCTAAAATAAATCTCAATGAACATAAAAACGCTTTGTAACCTAACACAACACATCTAGAAGTCTAGGCTAGAGACGTGTTCCAACGTCGTAAAACCTGGTAACTATCGTTTTCCTTGAAGTTTGGGTGATTCCTCCTCTTTGATATGACAAGTGCCAGTATGGACTTGTGCTCCCCGTACCGTCGAGTATATATTGGAAGACCACAATAGGTTGATATCCTTTATCCTTAGGAAGCCATGTCTATCGCCCTATCCATCGCAATGCACTGAACACAGTATTCGGGAAGATTGACTACCGTACATAAAGCTTGGTAATTTCTCTTTAATTTACCACCAAGGTGTATATTGCAGTTTTGTGATTGGTTTGGTAATCCCTCTGTCTAGATTTCTAGAGTAGTCACTTTCATTCCTTTTCGATTCCTTGAAAGAAAAGGTCAATCTGAGCACTTGTCACTTCAATACCATTAAAAATCGAAGGCGACTAGAGTCATCTTTAGCTATTTCACGACTCTTAAAAATTGAAAAAGCAAAAGTTGTGTCAAAGCATCATAAAATTTATTTAATTTAGAATAAATTTTTCCTTTTAATTTTTGAGTTGATTAAGTAATCCACAATTGTGGAATAAAGTCAATCAAAACCTCATCATTCGCAGAGACTAGCGAGTTAACCATCTTTAACTCTGGAAACGAAACCATTCCTAGTAAAACAGTCTCATTTAATTGAGTCAAATTCTCCTGGTTTATTTGAAAATTGTGTTTCAACATCGTCAGAGACTCTAGTTACTCCGATCATTTCTAGTACATCCGCCTTTACAGAAGAAGTTCCACAGTTACAATAGGACATTAGAACTAGCTCCATTTAGGGCTGATCTAGAAACTAAAGTTCACTTACCTAAACATCTGGAAGTTGAGTTCTAGAATTTAGAAGGTGTCACCCCTCTAGTATCTGTTACTGCAGAAGCTATATCTTCTTCAGCTCGAGAATATTTTACAGACTTGACGGTCTACCTCTTCCACCGAGATTGATTGCTATAGAAGAGATTTTATAGGATCTTCCATCCAGTACCCCATTGCATTTTGGAATTGGGATCCACTTATATCCTTCTACTACTGGAGTTAGTTCTTTTAATTACCCTTCATCGCAAGTTCCTATCAAATCGCTAGGAAGTCTTTTGGATAGACTAAATATGTCTGAACAACCATCAACATCTAGGACTGTATCATGTGATACAACAACATTGGAACCTCTTGCTGCTACTCCAACAATGTTTGCTGGTATAAAATCTGTCCCAACTAGTTATCAACTGCTAGATGAAGTCCACCTAGGGACTGTTTCGACGGCATGGTCTGTTCCTATTTGTTCATCCATAATCTTATATGGAGTTTATTATGTTGAAACTCAACAAATTGATCCTTCACATCAATATCAATTTGGGCAGTCCAGTCTCCAAAGATCATTCTATCCTTTGAACACTGGATTTTCACCATATGGGGGGTAGTATGCTTTTTCATTGTTCACTCCTGGAGAACAACCATATGAGAGTTCACAACAAAATTCAAGTCAAACCGGAATTACATCGAGTGGTTGGGTACCAATACTGCCTCAACAACCAAGAGTTGTATATTCAATGCAACCAAATCAACCAGTGTCGAACATTCCCACTACATCTTCTTTTGTGACTATGTTGCAAGTACAAGCACTGCCTGTTGTATGTCAACCTCAAGTCTCTCAGGTCGTAATACAACAACCTCTTGTCTCCACGGCTCAATCACAACCTCAGGTTAGTGCCTCCTTAACTGGAACAACTCAGGCTCAAACGGGTACTATCGCCCCTCATCTTGGTCAAACATCTAGTATTGGACAATAGTAAATGGTCCAACAACCATGGCTAGTACAATATCAACAACTACAATTCTAGCAAGCTTACCGAGGACCTGAGCAGCAAAGATTTATAGGTAATGGGCAACCATATTTTCAAAGTGGCTATCAACAACCATACTATAATAGTTATGCCCATCAACCTTATCAAAGTTATCAGCATCAGATACATTATGTTGGTATGCAAAGACCTACTGCTCAGGCAATCCCATCTTATCTTGGGTATGCTTCGCCAAACCTGAATCAACAGTTGCCTTTTGTAGCAACTTTAGAATTATCATATCTGAACCGGCTGACGAATGATCTAATTGCTTACGCCCCTTGTTGGCTAGTGATTCCTCATAAAATTCCTAATGATATTCCTAAATTCAATGGAAATCCGGGTGAAGATCCATCGAATCACGTAATGACTTTTCATTTATGGTGTCCATCTAACACCCTCAATGATGATTCGATTAGACTTCCCCTTTTTCAGTGAATGCTAGCTGGTCCGATAGCAAAATGGTACACTGAATTGCCTAGAGCTTCATTTGACAACTTTAGCACCCTCACCACTACCTTTTTAACCCACTTTTAGTTACCCATAAGGTACGAAACGGGAAAAGAACTCACCAACTTTAAACAGAAATTAACCATTCACATATCTAATCATATTCATGAGTGGTGACGTGGTTGCTGAATGGTAAAGATGTATGTTCCTAATCAGCTTCTAGCTGAGTGGTTTATGAAGTCATTATTACCTTCTATTATAGAAGATGTGGCCAAGGGAGGAGTTGTCACTGAAGAGCAAGTCATTGCTCATGCGCAACATTTAGACTTGATCTATACTCATTTTGGCATGCTCTATGACAAAATACCTGACGCTCCTAGACCAGAACTTTCCGTTTCTCCCCCTCCTAAATCAAACATGGACTCTTATGCTGGTGATGGCATGATTGGCACCTCAAGTACACAAACCGCAAAGGCTCCATCCGGTAAAGCCCTTGCAGTTTCTAGTCAAAAAGTAAGTGACAAACTTCTTACCTTGGAGGTTAATGTTGTGTCATCTAACAAGGGAAAATAACCTAAGCAACCAGGGGGCAAGAAGAAAGGGAAAAACAAAAAGAAGAAACAGGAAGATTTGACTCCTAAGAAACCTTTTGGAAACCTTACTGGGTGAAAGAAACCTAATCAACCATGCTTCATATGTAGTGAGGACTATTATACGAAAAACTATCCACATCGAGATGAGGTCACAAAGTTTTTGAAGACTTCAAGTACCTCAGCAGTATTGACTGATCCGTTTCCAAATCCGGAAACCAATCTGGTTGTTATCGATCATGCTTTCCCATCCCAAGTGCTTATGTTGTCCATTTCGAAACAGCAAAATGATGCTTTGATATTGACAAGGAATAAAGATTATGGGAATCCACATATGTCGAACAACAAGGCTACAGATCAACTCAGTAGTTCGACAACAACTTCGTCAAAAGTTGTGCCACCCATCATTCCTGAATTAACTATAAAGCTACCAAAGCGAGTAGTACATAAATCAACATTTAATCCTCGTGCTCGAGCAGAAAATAATTATAATATAGTGGAGGATCTGGCTCAATCGCCATCTGCTATGTCGACACTTGAAGTATTGCAGAATTGCCCCACCCAAAAGCAGGCTTGATTATCAACAATAGGTGGGATTGACCCAATGGATTCAAATCTTGTGGCCTCTAACCATAAAGGATATGAACCTCAGTTACCGGCCCTGCTCGTTTTCCTTATACAAGTAAAATCCCTCAACAAAATAGTTCATCTAACAATCATTGACGAGGAGGTATCTACCTGTATTATGTCAATGAGTTGCTGGAAAACTTTAGGCTCACCACCCTTGTCATAATCATCAACGATGTTAAAAGCATTCGATGGAAGGACATACACACCATATGGGATATTAAGTAACTTGCAAGTTGAATTTGGGGGCAAGACAGTAGAAATTAAAGTCAAGGTCATTGATGGAAACCTTGACTACAATATCTTACTGGGCAAACCCTAGATTTATGCTATGGTTGCTGTTGTGTCAACATATTTTAGAAAGATTGCATTTCCCTTCCAAGGTGGAATTACAATCATTGACCAACTAATCTTTTTCCCCAACAGTTCACAAGCTATTGGAAGCATTCCATTGATTCATGGAATTCCTCAATTGCTTCAAAATGTTGGAGTAGGTCTCCTAAAAGACCCTTCTTTAATGGGTACTTTTCCCCTCATGTCTCCAAGTAATCTGGCAGAAGTGGCAATAATAGAAACCTGCCACATGATATCTTCTACATCATCAAAGATTAAGAAGAACTCTAACCATTTTGATAGTGTGAATCATCGCGAGGTGTTGTCCCCAAGCCCCATAGAATCTTTGTAGCAATCAATTTTCTGGGCCTGGGCGGCAAACCCAAATCAACACTCAGTGAGTGTTTGGATAGATAGGTCTCTAAAGTATGGTACCTCTTATGATCCTTGGTATCATATACATTCTACAAACAAAGGAATAATTAAATCAACGATGATAGGAGAGACACCGTGGGAATATTACCACCATCATTCCCACCTTCAAGATAACAATGAAGATTATTCAAGCGACCTTAATCATCCTTCAATTTTTTATTTCTATCAAAAACTGTAAAACAAGGACCCCTAGAGAAAATTTCCAATCGAGTCTTTCACTTGATCTCGTAAAAGAACCTTCATTCCATCCACCTCATAACCATGAGTAGTCTGGTGAATGTAATGAAGCTTGGGGGGCATGCACCTAGTTGTAAAGATAAGTTTCCTTGTAGGTTAGGTGATTAGTCTACCACACTGGTCTGTCACCCCATTCACCTTTGTCTATTCTAGATGAAGACGTCTTGCTTCACCGCAGTGATTTCCATTTGGATACAAGAGACTCTCCTTTTCATCATATTAGGGGCATTCAAACCACATGAGCAATGTTTCCACAAAGTTCAAGCTCATTAAAAAATAAACTTGCCACGAGCAATGTTTCTGCAAGGTTGAAGCTTGTTAAAAAAATAAACCTTCCAATGAGAAATGTTTCTGCAAGGCTCAAGCTCATTAAAAAATAAACTGGCCATTGAGCACATGTTGGCACAAGGTTCAAGCTCATTAAAAAATAAACCCGCCTTCAGTAAACGACCTCTATGATTTCCATGCTATTAGCCTTTTGAACCTTGGTTGTGCTCTTCCATCACCTCCATTCTTCTGACCGATCATGCACTTCCACTTGATTGTTTACCCTTTTGAGGAACAGTTGTGACAAGTGATTCTGTTAGCCACCCTCTTCACACTGCCATGCTTTGAGAAGTTCCAAACTTACCTGGAACCAGTTGCTACCTGAAAACATCACTTGTTCCTCAAAAATGAGTTTCTTTTGAGCACTTTTTAGACTCATTAAATATGAAAAGATTGTTGAGCTATTGGCCTTTCCAGCTCGTTAAAGTAAAGGGAAGTGCCATCCCTCTAGTACATTTTAATCTTTTGGGACCTGAGGGATTATTAAACAAAAAATTGAGTGCTTGTCTTTTTGGGCTCACTAAAGTGATCGAAAAGTCATCCCTTTTGTATTATTTTATACTTTTTCGGACATAAGGGATTATGCTATGAAAAAGGACTGTTGGAGTTTCCTTTTCGTCCCTTTTCAAACTCTCTAAACATCAAAACGACAGAGTTATCCTTGTTGTTAAACTCGTTAAAATAATAGCGACAAACTTTTCCACCTAGACAAGAACGAGTTTCACTGTCGCTAGGCTCACTAAAACATGGCGACAGGTTTGCCCAAAGGGAAAATTATAGAACAAGCGTATGTTATCCTCCTCAAGCTTGAAAAAAACAAAGAGGTACTGGTTAGCAATTATTGGGGAAAAAAGGGAAGAAAACTTGAAGAACTTTATTGGTAGCAGGTCGCTCTTGAACATGACACTTTCACTCCATCACTATGATTGAGTCAGGTTGGGTTATTCCATTCACCGGTCATATCACCATTGGTCCTCCACACCATCCATCTTTTGGGGTTAATGCTACCAATCCATTTCAGTGTCTCTGACATGTTCAAGAGAAGTCATTCAGAGAATTCACCACCCAGCTAATGGCTCATCCACTGCAATACTTTCACCCTCCATTTTTCGTGATCGCCATTCCTGAACCTTGTATCATTAGATCGTTTTCACCTCCAGAAAATCTTTTGCTTTGTTTCATGTCATATATGTGGGATGCATCAAGGCCCTCCTATGTCTAGTCACTTCTTGTTGACATCAGCTCATTATCCAAGAACTTGACTTAGAAACAACCCTTTCAGTACCTTGAAGCTTGCATGCCTCAATGGCAAGTTTCTCACTTCCGGCGACAGGTTTACATCAATGGCCTTCGAACGAAAGATTTTGCATGGTGTTTGACATCGACTCATGTATTGACACCATGTGAATTATACTATAGTACCTTGAGGGTCATTATCATTATCGGTGATTCCACTCGCGCCTGTTAACAACTTACATCATTGACTGTTAATCAGGCAATGTCTTTCCATGTTTGACTCCAGAACATCTTTTCACATGGATTGACTTGTGCATCAGCGAAGATTGAATGAGTTTGAAGACCCTGGATCTAGTTTCACCCATCTGGGTTGTGATATTATCAAGAAAATAAAGACTTCAAATGTACACAAAAGCTACACAGATAATCATCCAAGCTAAGGGATGATGACTCTACATATAAAGAATCACCAGTCTGCAACCGCAGACAGTTATCTATTCCATGTACATCAAAATGAATTTATAAAAGCTGAGCATGGGAATTCCCACCTTAGCTAGATCATGAAAATAATATGAGGATGATTGTATTGTATCTTATACAGGTCACCTTCCAGTTTGAATACCTAAGATCCTTATGATAAAGCATTTCATCCGACATTAGAAGATTTACGACCTCATGCTTTAGAGGGAAACTGTTATAGACATATTTGGGCACTGCAACCCCAATCATATATGTTGATAAATCGAGAGCTCTTTAACCCCTAAAAGTGTTGTTTCATACTGTAAAGGATCATGGTCAACTAATTACATCATTTCCCAGAAGTTCCACCTGAAAACCCACTCAGAACTAGCCAAAAATGGATCATACTGACTGCTCCATGGTCAAGGTGTGATGGATACTAGCTGCTACACTAGCCAGGTGCAATGCATACTGAAAGAGCCTTCTGTGGGGTGCGATGAGTGAGAAGAGACAAATGGCAGAGATAGTTTGCTAAGTGGATGCTCATAGAATCTTCTAGAAATTTCTCCTGTGACACTTGCCTCTCTGAATTTTCCTAGGGATGAGTAAGAGATCAATGAAATCTCCAAGTGGAACCAAGAACTATCATTGGAATGACACTAATAAAAAACCCATAACTGACTCACCCCTTGCAATACATCTATATATGGATCCCTCATCTGAGAGATCTAAAGGCTTGAATTTTGTAATTTGTAAGGAAGTGTTGTTGTTTTCTATTTGAGAAGAGACATTGTATTGTTGGGTGATCTTGCTTTTGATGAGGTGAAGAGGGATTTGATGCTGGGAGGATGATGCTGGATCAAACAGCTGGGTTGTAATCCTCTCTTCTACTATTAATAAAGTTATTTGAGTTTTCCTCCATATAATAATGTATTTGTGAATCTTCCTATTTGTGAATGCAATTGTATGGTCAATGTATTTCTGATTCTACATTGTTTATGGTATTATAGATCAAGATGCTTTGATGGTGTTTTGTTGCTTTGCCTCTATAGGTATTCTCTAAAGCGAGACAAGTAGGAGAGGAGTGGAAAGCTCTATCGAGGGAGAGAGGAAACAAGCAAGGAGCCAAGCGAAAGATTCAAGTTGGTGCTCTTTTCTTCTCTCTTATCTATCATACATAAAAGAAATCACAATTTGCTTTGATTGTTTGTTTCTAAGATAGCTACTCATCTTAGTGGGACTAGCAGATCAAAAAGACACTAGTTTTCCTGGAAATAGGGACTGATAAAAAATGATTTACATCCATGGGCTACTTCTTCCAAGGGAGCATGCAAATAAATCCCTTGATTCGGGGATCTACTTTTAGCAGCTAGAGGTTGCATGCAAGGATCATTTAGGAAACCTTCGACCAAGTGTTTCTCTTCCTAGATTTGTGGCATGTGCATCACATCTTTGATTTCATCAAAACTCATGAACTATATGCTTCAGAGCTTATTCCTCACATCAAACTTGCAGCGTTGACATCCCATATCGCATCTAGGAGTTGTTGGCACATTCAGCTCAATGTTTTGGGGTAAACCCGACTTCCATGTCCTATGTTGCATTTATGGCACTTTTTGTGTTTTGCTTCGTATGAATGTTTTGTGCTTGATTTTAGTGAGTGCTTACTGTTGTTTTGATACATACTAGCTTGTACTAGCGTCGTTTCAGTTTTCGTCAACATCTCACTATTGTCGCATGCACGAAACTATTTTTCACAAATAGTCATCGATTCGGCAACTCACCTTACCCACATGCATGTTATTCCATATTTTGAATCAATCATTCATCGTTTGCATTAATGATCATTCACTTATTCTTACACTTAGTATCATCATGCATTCACATTAACATTCACTTTTAGTTGCCCGTCAGTGGCTCTAGGCACCCTTGGACCCGACTCTGCCTCACCAAGGCAACATTACACAATCCTGAGAGGGAAGGCTTTGTCTTCCTCTCGGGAAATGTGCAATTTTTCCTAGTGAGTGTCCTCCAGTCTTTCATTGTGCAATTCTGAGGGGTAGTGACTTTTGTCCCAGAAAATTGTGCAATGCAGTCACTGGGCCTGCAATGATTGCTAGCTGACATTGCGCATTATGCAATTCTAGCAGTTAGCAGCTAGTTTAGACTATGCATTGCATAGTTCTAGAAGTCAGTCAGGCTCTTGATAGCCTAGACTATGCCTTGTACAGTCTTGGAAGTTAGTCTCTCGACCTCGAGGCGGAAATTGTGCAGCCTTGATGATCAGTCACACAGGTATGTTGCAAGTCAGTTCTCAAGTTCATTTTGGTTTTCAACTAACATATTACTTGCCATGAGTGTTTCCATGTCTCCAGGTATCACAGGTGTTCATCTGCCTCTCAACAGCATAGGTACAATGGTTTCCAGGAGAGCAGAGTCGAAGACACCATTCAGAGCATACTTTGGGATGCAGTTGATCAAGTGTCTATGAACTTGCCTACCCACGAAGACATCAAATTGTTCATAGACAAGGACATCAATACATGAAGGAAACAACATCACAGCAAGCAGTACCATGAACAACAACTGAAGGCAATATACCAGATGCAACGAATGTAAGAGGAAGGTTGTTGACAACATAGAGATAGAACAAAGTTGCAAGCTCAGGCATATCTACTTATTGATCTGAATTAGATCCATAAAGAGTTATAAATAAAGCCATGGCTATACCAGGTCAGGACAGACTTCAAAGAAATTACAATAACAATCAAAAACACCTCTAAACCAGTGGCAATGGCAGCTAGTGTGGAACGATGAGGACCTCTGTCAAAGTGTGCTGACCAAGGCACATGGATACTACGTGGGAGTTGAATTTAGCCCCTGGGAGGCCTTGATCAGGAAACAGAGGTAGTTTTTGATGTGAAATTAGTGATGTCACGTATCGTTGGGCGAAAAACCCCAAATTGGAGAAGCCTCGAGTGCTCAATGGCATGGGAGC
Source organism: Pinus taeda (assembly GCA_000404065.3). Lineage (NCBI taxonomy): Eukaryota > Viridiplantae > Streptophyta > Pinopsida > Pinales > Pinaceae > Pinus > Pinus taeda. The sequence continues at coordinate 143,172 of APFE030708014.1, forward strand.
AAAAAAACCGTGGGATAAATAGCTAAGCACTAAAGGCGGGAGCCACGCTCTGAAAACAGGTGGTATTGATCGGGGGCACCCTCAAACGGTGAGCAGAATTGGCAAAAATGGAGCGATCCCACTCAAGAGTCAATGTGTGGCAAGCAGAGGAGAGAGAAAACCACCGCTCATTACACGTTAATGGTCAATCTAGTTAACTATGTGGGACGAGCGAACGACGTCAGATCTGGGGGCTCCAGATCTAATAGCTAAGATCGTGCCCGATGGGAAAGCGGAATCAACGGGGGATTAAGTTGTAGTTTATAAATATTTGACGTCTGGTTTGACTGCCAAGGTGGCAGAAGACTCATTCCATGACTTAACAGAAAAGCCGAACTAATGAAGTGAATTGGTGCAGCTGCAGGAGGACATGTGGCCACTCCCTGTCAGCTTGATGATGATGCCAACAAGGAACTCCAAGCGAAGCTATAGCAGGTGATTCGATGGGAAGTGGAAGAGGAATTGAAGAGCCATGGTTACGAATATTTTTAAGACATGAACAGAGAATAACAGAAACAGAAAGAGAAAGAGAGAAAGAGAACAAAAACCAGAATCCCGAGAGGAGGACGGAACACAAAAAGGAAGAACATGGAGAAGAAAGATAGTGAAGAAATAACAGAACGGAAGACAGAGGGCTAAGTTGACCAAAGGTAGCATCAAGCACCAGAGAGCTTAAGGGATTCAAGCCATCCCATAGAGGATCTATTCGGACTGAGCACCACATTAGGCTCTCTCCATTGTAGACCAGAAGGTGACAGAGTTGGTAAGGAAAAGAGTCTGTGTACTCTAGTGGCTTGGGGCATCCAAGAACCACCTTGCCAAGCAAATTTTGTTTCAGGAGACTCACATTGAGCTCCTTCATTGTAATTCTCTACTTCAAGACACATTAAAATAAAGGCCACCACTGAGAGCTGGATCGGAGACGTAGCCCTGGACAATAGGGTGAACTCCTTATTAAATTCTTGTGTTCTTATATTGCTTACTATATTTCTCTACTATTTTCCATTTCAAGTGTATGTGTATTAGCAATTTGATTGATATGTTGCTTAAATAACATAGACACACACACCCGCACATGGGTTTGTAATACCTTCATTTGATAAATCTTTAACTAAGGTCACTCATAGGGTGATTATCAGATCAAGTGGTATCAGATCTTTAGGTTGTAACGTTCGACAAGCTTGTGTTGGTTTCGCTGTTGAATGCTCACTAGATCAAAGCTCAAATTAGGAGAAGGAGAGCTGGTCAAAACTAAAACTGAAATTGGTAGAGTCTATCCTTGGAAGACAATGTCAGAGGAAGGTTCTATGGGGCCAGACCCTCAATTCATAGAGAGTTTCATAGCTATAAATTCTATGGTAGAAGAAATGTATAGGGACTTTAGAAATCATAAGGATGAAGATTTATCAGGTTCTAAACAAGACAAAGAAGAAGATGAGTCTCATTCTCATGACCACTCAAAAGGAAAAGGGAAAGAGGAAAGCTTTCTCACACCTCCTAATAGCCCTGTGCATAATAAGAAAGCATCTTTGATCAAGCTAGATGTTAAATTTGATTAGACAAATTGATGTGTATTGCAGAGTGCAAAACATTGGCTCAGATAAGAGAAAAATTCAACTGGCAAGCCTACGCCTAGGAGGCACTTCCTTGGTTTGGTGGGAAGTCAGAAACCAAGCTAACATGAAAATACATGGGAAGACTATCTCTGTCTGGAGTGACTTTGTTTCTGCAATCAAGAAGCAGTTCTATCCATTGGACTACATGCAACAAGCCATGATGAGTTGGCAAACTGTTCAGTAGTTGAAAGGGAAACGTGTGTAAGGGTACACCCAAGAATTTAGAAACAGAGTGTTGATTCTAGGGATCTCATTAGACTCACCAGAGACTCTTCTGAAGTACATTGGTAGTCTACACATCTACATGAGCCATACCATCCCCATGTTTAATCCCAATAGTATAGATGAGATATCTGTACAAGCTACTCATCTAGAAGCTAGAGGAAAGAATGGAAATCCAGAAGTTGGGGGACCATCCCAACCCACTGCAAGCAAGAGCAAGGAGAAAAGAAAGCAGAAGTGGAAAGCAAGGAAGGCTAACACTCCATAGAAAAACAAAGTTTCATGCACTCACTATAAAAAGGAGGGGCATGATGATGAGCACTGTTGGATTCTGCATCGAGAGCTGAGACCTAAGAAGTCCGAGGGAAAGAAGAAGAAGACTGCTGCAGCTATTCAGAAAGATTTGGGGTCAGACTCAGGAGAAGAAACAATCATTGCAGCCACAGGTATAAAGGGTAAGAATTCTGAAGCATCTACTAGTAATTCTGCTCAAATTATTATTGATGAAGAACATGACAGAAAAAGGCATGAGATTTTTCATATTCGAGTTATTTCCAAACATCAAAAGATTGATACTTTGTTTGATAGTGGTTCACAAGTAAATTTGATTTCTGAAGAAATTGTAAAGAAATTGGGATTAGCAACTGCACCTCACATGAAACCATACCCATTAGGATGGTTGAATGATAAAGCATAACTACAAGTGACTAGACAGTGCAAACTCAAGTTTTCTTTTGGGTCGGCATTTGTAGATGAGGTTGAGTTAGACATAATTCCTTTGGATATATGTGGAATTGTTTTAGGAAGTCCTTACTTGTATGATAGAAAAGCTATTTTCTATAG
>APFE030708014.1:146556-192267 GCA_000404065.3 Pinus taeda
CAGTGGATACCATCAGGTCAGAGTTGCAGAGCAAGATGCATGGAAGACTACTTTCAAAACAAAGTAGGGATTGTATGAGTGGCTGGTTATGCCTTTTGGCTTGGCCAATGCCCCTGCTACTTTCATGAGATTAATGAACGATGTAGTCAGGCCTTTTCTAGATGATTTTGTTATTGTGTATTTGGATGACATTCTGATTTTTAGTAAAACATGGGAGGAACACTTAAAGCATGTTAAGCAGATATTAGATGTTTTGAAAAGAGAAAAATTTTATGTTAAACTCTCAAAATGTGAATTTGGCAAAACATCTCTAAATTATTTTGGTCATATAGTAGGGGGTGGTGAATTGAAAATAGATCCCTCTAAAATGGCAGTCATTGTAAACTGGCCTAAACCCAAGTTTGCTACAGAAGTGAGAAGCTTCTTAGGAGCAGCACAATATTGGAGGAAGTCCATTTCTAATTTTTGTTTAATTGCAGCTCCCTTACATGCTTTGACAGGATTGAACAAGGTGTTTTAGTGGGGAGGCAAACTTCAGAAAGCCTTCGACACCTTGAAAGAAAGGATTGGTACAACACCTGTACTAGCACTGCTTGATCTACAAAGACTGTTTGAGATCCAAGCAGATGCCATTGACTATGCCATGGGAGCACTGTTGACACAGCACTTTAAGCCCATATGTTATCATTCTGAGACTTTTAATCCTGCAGTAGTTAACTATCCTCCACATGATAAAGAATTTTATGCATTAGTTCAGAGTGTGAAAAAGTGGAAACATTACTTAATGGGAAAAGAGATAGTAATACATACTAATCATCAACCACTTCAATATCTACACTCCCAAAATAAGTTGTAGCAATCAAGGAACTACAGATGAATGGGTTTTCTACAACAATTTCATTTAGTCATCAGATATAAAAAGGGCATACATAACAAAGTTGCATACATGTTATTTAGACCCATTATAAATGTATCTACTATACTTAAGCATAATTTTGTACTACATGAAAGCTACATTGAACAATATGCTCAAGATATAGACTTTAAATATGTACATGCAACTTTGAGTCAAGGAAAAAAGGTAGAAGAATTGGATTATCATGTGAAGGACCGAGTCTTATATCATTGTGGGAAACTCTGCATTCCACAGACTGAGAGAGTAAAGATAATTAGAGAGGCACACACTTGTCTGATATCAGGTCACTTTGGGGTAAGTAAAACAGTTGCACAGCTACAAATATTTTGTTATTGGCTGAAAATGAATGAGACTGTTTCTAGATATGTAAGAGGGTGTACTATGTGTGCTAAAAGCAAGCCTAGCAATAGAAAACTAGGCTAGTACACTCCATTACTAGTTCCTTCTAACCCTTGGGAAAGTGTTTCCATGGATTTTGTTGGAGGACTTCCTAAATCTAGGAAAGGTCATGATTGTCTGTATGTGGTTGTGGATAGGTTCAGCAAAATGTGTATTCTTTTACCTTGTAATAAAAAAATTACAGTTGAATAAACTGCAAAATTATTCTTTGAACATGTATGGGTTCATTTTGGATTACCCACTTCTATTGTATCTGATCGAGACACCCGATTTGTGGGGAAGTTTTAGTCAAGTCTATGGGAGCTGATGGACACCCAACTAAAAAAAGCACAGCTTTTCATCCATAAACCGATGGCCAAACAGAAGTAGTTAACAGGACAATGATCTAGTTACTCATAGGATATTGCAACAAACATCCTAAGCTTTGGGATGAACATTTGTGTTATGTGCAACATGCTTACAATAGAGCAAGACACTCTTCTACACAAAGATATTATTTTGAGACTTGTTTTGGTTTCATACCAAGGTCTACTTTGGATTTTTTCTTTGGTAAAGATACCACAGTTGGTGGACACAGTGATGTGGACAAAGCAACTAGATTCATTGAACAGATCCAGAAGATCCATCAAGCATTACAGGAGCAGCTGGAAAAGAGCCAAGCCAAATATAAGTCTAGGCATGACAAGCATCGGATGGAGCATAGTTTTCAAGTTGGAGAATAGGTCTGGCTCTATATCAGCAAGGACAGGATGCAAGGTGAAGGTAAAAAGCTAAAGCCTATTAGGTATGGACCTTTTAGGATACTTGAGAAGATTGGTGAAAATGCTTTTGACCTTGATCTACCAACTTACATGCACATATACTCAGTCGCAAATGCAGATTGCTTGAAATTGTTTGAACCTTCAATGATTGAGGATCCAAAAGAGAAAAGTCAATTTCCTTCTATTGATGACCTGCTACATGAATATCTTAATGAATTACAGGAAGACACAGTCTTGGATAAGAAGGTGAGGAAGATGCGCCGAGGAGATGTTGAATACCTCAAAATTGGACTTAAAGGTTCGAAGCCAAGTAGTGAAAAGTGGATTGAGATTGGGAAAGTGAGATAGCAGTACCCTCACTTAGTCAATGCTTGAAAGACAACCAAATTTTGGTGGTCCAGAAGCTTTTAAGTGGGAAGGCCTTGATTTGAATTGGATCCATAAAGAGTGATAAATAGAGCCATGGTTGTACCAGGTCGGGACAGACTTCAAAGAAATTACAACAATGATCAAAAACACCTCTAAACCAGTGGCAATGGTAGCCAGCGTGGAATGAGGAGGACCTCAGTCACACTGACCAAGGCCCATGGAAACTACGTAGGAGGCGAATTTAGCCCCTGGGAGGCCTTGATTGGGAAACAGAGGTAGTTTTTGATGCACGATTAGTGATATCAAGCATCGTTGGGCGCAAAACCCCAAATTGGAGAAGCCCCGAGCACTCGATCACGTGGGAGCCAGAAAACCGTGGGATAAATAGCTAAGCATTAAAGGTGGGATCCGTGCTCCGAAAACCAGTGGTATTGATTAGGGGCACCCTCAAATGATAAGTGGAATTGGTGAAAATGGAGTGATCTCACTTAGTACTCGATGTGTGGCAAGTGGAGGAGAGAGAAAACCACTACTCATCACACATTAACATTCAAGCTAGTCAACCACATGGGATGAGCGAACGACGTCAGATCTGGGGGCTCCAGATTTAATGGCTAAGATTGCACCCGATGGGAAAGTGTAATCGATGGGGGATTAAGCTGTAGTTTGTAAATATTTGACATCCGGTTTGACTACCAAGGTGGTAGAAGACTCATTCCACGACGTAACACAAAAATCGAACTGACAAAGCAAATTGGCACAGCTGTAGGAGGACATGTGGCCACTCCCTATGAGCCTAATGATGATGTCGAACAAGGAATTCCAATCGAAGCTATAGCAGGTGATCCGATGGGAAGTGGAAGAGGAATCGAAGAGCCATGGGTACGAATGGTTTTAACGCATGAACAAAGAACAATAGACAAAGAGAGAAAGAGAGAAAGAGAACAACAACCAGAATCTTGAGAGGAGGATGGAACACAAAAAGGAAGAACAGGGAGAAGAATGACAGTGAAACAACAGCAGAATAGAAGACAGAGGGCTGAGCTGACTAAAGGCAGCATCGAGCACCAGAGAGATTGAGGGATTCAAGCCATCCCAGAGAGGATCTTTCCGAATTGAGCACCACATTGGGCTTTCTCCATTGTTGACCAGAAGGTTACAGAGCTGGTAAGGAAAAGAGTCTATGTACTCTAGTGGCTTGGGGCATCCAAGAACCACCTTGCCAAGCAAATTCCATTTCAAGAGACTCACATTGAGCTCCTTCATTGTAATTCTCTACTTCAAGACATAATAAAATAAGGGCCACCACTGAGAGTTGGACCGGAGACATAGCCCTAGAGAATAGGGTGAACTGCTTATTAAATTATTGTGTTCTTATATTGCTTACTGTATTTCTCTATTGTTTTCCATTTCAAGTGTCTGTGTGTTAGCAATCTGATCGATTTGTTGCTTAAATAACATAGACATACACACCAAAACATGGGTCTGTAATACCTTCATTTAATAAATCCTTAACTAAGGTCACTCATAGGGTGATTATCAGACCACTTGTGGTGAAAGAAACTTTGGAGACTTAGGTTATGAGGTGATGGCGCACCATGAAGATCACGTGAAGGAAGATAACGAAACAAAGAAGGAATTGCATGTGCTCAAGAAATAACTCAAGGAAGAATAAGCGCTGCACAGATAAGAGAATGGGTTACAACAGGAACAGGTACAATAGGGGGTGCAACATCCACTCACAGATGAAACTATGCCCGTATAGATCCATCCCAACAGCTGGCATGGAGCAGGCAAGATGAGCAGTGTTGTCGATCACACGCAAGGAAATGTAGCAGTGTGCATGTCATTGTGCACATAGATGTGATCCCATCCATTCGACACACTCACTGAGGTGAATACAAGAAGAAATTCTAACTAGAGTTGAACATGTACTTCAACAAGTTGGTGTGCATGAACACCAGCACACACTTGAAGATCAACACTGATACTATGCATTAGTGTGTTGTTGGTTCAGCCGCACCTAGAAGACCATGCACATGCTATCAAATGAGTTGGACGGAGGAACCATATGATGCACCCAGATGCAATGGAGGTAAGAGTTCACTTCAGTAAGAAGTCACCATGGAGTGCATGCACACCATTATGGATGACCAAGCTTGGCATCAACTCACCACCTTCACCATCACAAGCATGTCAAAGAGTTCGCCTCACCACAATGGACCAAGTGCCAGTGATGTCTTGCATGGCTTTCTCAAGCCATTTGATCTCACATGGGCACATGTGAATTGTAATTTAATGTCTTGTCAAGTGGAAGTTCAAGTGTCGATAGTTGGAGGTAACATTCATAGAGTAGATGAAGACTCATGAGGGTAGATGAACTATCACAAAGGGGAACATCAAGGGTCACCCCACCCTTTTCTACAAATAGAACCTCATAACTCACTGTAAAGGCTTTTGGTCAGCCAATATTTTGATAAGACTATTTTAGAGAGAGCTTGTACAGTGTTGTAACGTGCCTTGGCTTCTCCACTACAAAGAGCTAGTACATTTCTTTGGAGGAGGAGGAAGTTGTGGCTGTAATGTTCCAATATTGGAACTAGTGGTTGGAAATGAATGTATTGTATGACTGGAACTTACACTTCTTAATATAACAGAGCTAGCACATTTCATGTATATGTTGTATTTTATTTTACGCTATCTAGTTTACTCTAAATGATATATGTATTTGTTTTCTTACGCATGCATGTATGGACTATTTCATATAAGTAGGTAAGAATCTTTCTGAAATGTGTTGTTGGTTTAACCATCACTTTGGATTGCTTGCTAACTTGCTTTCCATCTTCGCTCGTGTGTTCCCTTCGAAGCTGAGTACTATTACATGTTTCCAAGGGGCACACTCACTTCACCCTCAGTATGTTAAAACCTATCATGCACCTTCCTTGTCTTACTTCAGTTGTCACACCCCTGCTACCAACATAGTTATCTTACTTGCCTCTGTGCAAAATCGTGGTCAAGGAATTACCGCATGACCCACTGCTGGGACTCCTACACCAAACGGTCTGAGGTCTAATTGGGAGTTCTTACCGGGGAGATCCCCTGACATGTTGGCGGGTCCAGCACCATCAATAGACTCACACACCACAAACATTACTCAACTATCAAAACATCTTAAGCATGCTAACAATATTAATTGTAGAAAATTAAATTAGAAAGGGAATCATGAATCAAATTTTATTCAAGATCAAACTACTACATCAAAAGGAAATCTATCTTTTGTGCTTGCTAATAAAATAAATACAATCAAACTTTCCAAGTTATATGATTGAAAAATATGCAAAGGCAACCTTTCATATAAACACAACTTGCAAGAAGGAAAATACTACTAAACTAAGCAAAAAACTGAAATATGCATAGTAAATATGTATAAAGGGGAGAGACTAGAGTGCTTGGGTTGGGCCCTAACCGGAGGGTACTCAGACCTCTAGAACACACTAAAATTAAAAGAAACAAAGTGCTTCTCATTGATCTCAAAAAGTCACTATGCTCCTAGCTCTAGACAATTACAAGCTCCTAGATCTAGAAGTCACTGTGCTCCTCTAAAAAGTTGAATCCTACTTAGCTCTTGGAATCCTTTATTTATAAAAAATAAGTGAAGGGGCAGCCTCCTTGGAAGGATGATTGATTCCCTCCAAAATCCATATAGAATTGGATCTAGGCTCTTGAGATCCTTGCAACTATTTAGTGGAGTAATTTCTCTAATAGGCAGCTTAGTTGTTTGGTGAGTCAATGTAGGGAAAAACCCTCCTACATTTTCTCCAACCAACTCCAATGTACTTCAACATAGTAATTTCAACCTTTTACTACAAATTAATCATGTTAGGCCACAAGATATGATAAAATTTCCTTAATCTCCCTAATAATCACATTATAATAAAAAAAGTGTTATTAAATGCAAGGAGAGAAGTAAATGTATGTTGAAGGATGGCGAGATGGGCCTTCATGTATACCTATCAACCAATCCCATCATCAACCCCCTAGTGAAGGTGTTTCTCACCCTCTGAGAAACTTAGCCACTTAATTTCATTTGATTCATAGCCTTGGTGGCAACACTGACATCTCAAGGTATCTTTTATGGAGTGCCCTCTAGAGTGTGGAACCTTGCATTCTTATTTATCTTTGTCCATTATTGTTGCTCTTCTACCTACTTTTTTCTTTCTTCTAGCCCTAATAGAAAAGGAGGGTTGAACTTAAGCCTAATCTAGTTGACCTTCAACATTTGAACTATTCTTTTATACAAGGGTGTCTTTTCCAAGGAATTCCATAATATCTTTGGAGAGTGATACTCTCTAATTTTTAAGCTATGTGGTAAGTAGTGCCACCTCCTCTTATAAGATTGCAAACTCTAGATTCCTAGCAACTTGAAAATGTCCTCAAAGTGTAGGATGTATTGTTATTTTTTTCTATGTAAATTGGTGTCAATATAGGGTCTTCACAAATGATTCTATGGTTGTTGATGACAAGATGAGGGGATCTCACTTTTTCTTTGATCCATAGGGGTTCATCAGTTTCCTTATACATGACCCCTTTTGTCTCTTCAGCCAAAGCTATCAATTTTACATCTCCGATTATAGAATTGGGATCCTAAAAGTTCATATCAGTCAATAGGAGGTTGTGCATATATAATTCTTCCATTCTAGATTCGTCCTCCACACTAGATCTATGACATAATTCAATAAACATGTTGTAGTACTCGAAATAAAGTGAACCATACTATGCTAGGGTATTCATGTAAAACTAAAGCCAATATTCTTTGAGGAACATGACATACGATTTTAAGGGGTGTTTGCATTGGATTTCCTCCACACCCAAGCTTGCCATAGAAACATTTTGCCCTTCTTTCTCTTGCAATTGTTCTTTCAATCTCTTTTTTTCTATCTGCAATTGTCCCCTCATGTTTGCCTCTTCAAGTCTCAAATCAACCATCTCCTCACCCATAATTTTCATTTTATATTCCATTAGGCCTACATCCTAAACTACCTTAGACCTTGCAATATCCGTCCATCACTGGCTTCTACTTATTTCTTTGTGTAGCTCAAGGAGGTTTGGGACTACAAATGTTGTGGGTATTATTTTTCCTTCTTCATAAAAATTGTAATAAGACCCAAGTTTTGGTTAGGGATTAGGTCCTTGTAGCTTTTGAGGCCCTTCACCTCCTTCCTATGGTTATGTACTAATTTCTTGTAGCACTCTCTTGCCTTCCTATAGCAATTCTTTGTCTTCTTGTAGCACTGCCCTGCTTTCCTACAGCATGGTAGATTCCTCTTGCATCTATATGGCCTTGGCTCCCCTGGTTCTTGACTTTCGTTGTGAGACTTGGGGTTGTTTTCCTTTGGCTTCGAGGGAGTTTATTTCGTCATCTTACTTCTTATCCTTCCGTAATTCTCCCTATCAGTGGCTGGTTGATCCCTTAATGGTGATGCAGGTTGTTGATGAAGGTTGAGGCTTTCCTTTCTTGAGTCTATTGCTTCTCCTCTCTTGAAAAATGGAGGGCCCTACTTTGGCTTCCATCCCTTGGCCTTGAATATTGCACTTAAGGCTACTAGAGTGGCAACCACTTCTTGTTCAACATTTCCTTCTAAAAGGCTTTCCTGTTACTCTTGTATCCTTCTCTTATGAGGTCTAAAATAGGCCCCAATAAACTCTTGGGTTCCTTGTCCCCATTTTTCTCCTTTTATCTCCTTCTCTAGTTTTTCTTTTTCCTCTTCTTCATCAAAATTTTCTTCTTCCTCTATTTTATCCTCTTCCTTTTCTTCACTAGACTCTTCTTCTACAGAATCATGCTTTTTGGCCTCACCATGCTCTGGTAAGGCTTGGGATTGAGTTTCAAGGAAAGCCTCCATGTCCATATCCACAAAATATGTCCAAGACACAAGGTTTTTAATATGATCAAGAGCATCCATGACAATGAGCCTTATGAGATGACGATGAGATATGTATTGATGTTTTCCTTTTATTACTCTTTGGCTCATTTCTATTATGGACTAAAGAAGAAATTTGGGAAATTTTAATCTTCTTGGGATAGGAAAAGCCATATGTAACCTTAATTGATAAAGAAACCTAAACTAATAGGCATATACAACATTGTGTTTCCCCTAAAAGTATATTTATTTTAGAATTTGATAGGCTACCTCATCCTATGGGTAGGGAATTGTTATGTAACTAGATCAAAAGAACATAAGAAAAGATAGATCAACAACTTGAAAATAAGCCTCTTCAAAGGGGAAAATTCCTTTTACATCACATAAATGAACAATTCTTGAATGATGCAAATGAAAAGACCTCCTTGATATATATAGGAGTCTAAAGGGTCAAAATATAATTAGGGCCTACATAAAAATAATAATTTAAGAGCTCAACAATAACAGTAATGGGTTTCTATGGTGCACATCAATAACAATATGGGGATACACTAGTAATATAGGGACCTAACATGCCCCTCTCCTTCAAAAAGTGTTTTCCTCAATACTTGAGTAGTTTTGGATGCTTCTATATGAAATACTCATCTTCACATGTGGATTCATGACCAAGTAAGTTCTTCCACTTAATGAGATACTCTGAGATTAATCAATTCCATAGTTGTCAACTTTTTGTTTCTGTGATTGATTCAAGCTCCAATATGATTTTTCCACCCTCTTAAAGTTTTGGATATTGTCACCTATAACCTTCTTTAAGCATGAAACATGGAAAAATAGGTGTACTCGTGAATATCCAAGACACTCCAATTTGTATTCCATTGTACCATTCTTTTGCAACACCTTGTAAGGGCCCTAGTACTTGGGTGATAATTTATTATCCTTCTTAGCTTTCTTGAGTGACATTTGTTTGTATGGTTGTAGATTTCAAAATACCCAATATCCCATATCAAAACTTATTTCACTGCGATGTTGATCTTCTTGTTGCTTCATTTGATTCTATGCCAGAGTCAAATTATCCTTTAAGAGTTAGAGAACTTGTTTTTGATGCTCTATGTGATGTTCTGCTGCTTGAACCTTATAATTGCTTCTTAAAGATGATGTGATGGAAGGTGGATGATATACATAAAGCACCATAAATGGGGTCATTTTTGTTGTGGCATGCAAGGAAGTGTTATACTACTATTCTGCTAGAGGTAACCACTTAACCCATTGTGTTTGTTTATTAGATACAAAGAAACAAACATATATTTCTAAACATTTATTCACTATCTCAGTTTTCACATCAGATTGAGGATGATAAGAGGAGCTATGAGCTAACTAAGTACCCAAAAAAAGAAAAATAATTCTAAATATGGGGGTTTACGCAATGCATTATATTAGATATCATTTTGGGATTCAACTGTGTTATGTAAGTCATTCACGTATGACCATTTCCATGAGAGGTAGTCGTAACTGACTAATTTCTCATGATTCTTAATAGTTCACTTAGCACTCATTGCATCGGGTGATGCTCACAGGGGTGAAGAAGTGGGATTGAAACTAGTAAAATGTGGAGAACGAATCACATAGCATCAATCATCACTTTCGGGGCTTGCACCCGGTAACCAGGACTTCCCAGGAGGTCACCCATCCCAGAACTCCTCTGGCTCAAGCATGCTTAACTGTGGATTTTTTCCCTACAATCAAGCCCACTTAGCTTGCTACCCCATTTGCAAGCCTCATGAGGCACAATACTTGCTAAGGTTTTGCAAATGGGGTAGCAAGCTAAGTGGGCTTGATTGTGGGGAAAAAATCCAACAGTTAAGCGCGCTTGAGCCAGAGGAGTTCTGGGATGGGTGACCTCCTGGGAAGTCCTGGTTACCGGGTGCAAGCCCCAGAAGTGATGATTGATGCTATGTGATTCGTTCTCCACATTTCACTAGTTTCAATCCCACTTCTTCACCCCTGTGAGCATCACCCGATGCAATGAGTGCTAAGTGAACTATTAAAAATCATGAGAAATTAGTCAGTTACAACTACCTCTCATGGAAATGGTCATACGTGAATGACTTACTTAACGCAGTTGAATCCCAAAATGATATCTAAAAAATAATTCTATCCAAAATTTTCTAGTGAAAATGGGATCTCTGTCATGTACAATATTTTTTGGGTTTCCATGTATCTTTTGAACTATTTCAACAAATGCAGTGGTGACTGTACTAGCTTCAAAAGAATGAGATAGTGCACAAAAGTCTGAATACTTGATAAGTCTATCAACTACCACTGTGATGAAACTCTTTCCTTTAGACTTAGGTACAACTATGATAAAATCCATTGGGACATCCTCCCAATGTTGACTTGGAATGACTAATGGTTGTAAAATACTTGGGGTATTAATTGTCTCAACTTTATTTTGTTGGTAAACCAAACATTTTGCCACAAACTTCTGAAATCAAATTTAAAGCCATTTGAAAAAAATCCACCTTTACCTTATGGTAAGTTTTTAAAAATCCTGAGTGCCCACCTATAAGAGAGATGTGCAATTCCAAAAGAACCTTTTGTTTGAATTGGGATTTCTTACATATATATAAGTTATATTTTTACCATAGTGTGTCATTTTTCTAGATAACGTATCGAATGTACTAAGATATTTCTGCAAATTTTGAATGAGTGTCAACACCATTTTGTCATTCTACCATTCATCCCTTGCTTCATTTATCCATTTGGGTTGGATAATAGAAATGGTACATAACAATGCTTCCACATCCTCATCCCTTCTTGAGAGTGTATCTGCAACAAAAGTTTCTTCCATTCTTTGTAGATGATTTCAAATTCATAACCCAACATATTTGTGACCCATTTTTGTTGCTCTTCTAAAGATAATCTTTGTTCTAATAAGTATTTAATACTATCATGATCTTCTTTTACCTTGAAGTGTCTTCCCATTAGGTAAGGGCACCAATTATTCATAGTATGTAATCTGTCAGCATTCCCTTCTCATAAATAGGCTTTTGTATTTACTTTCCCTTGATTAGACGATTTTCAAAAGAAATGGACCTTCCTTGTTTCATTAAATCGACACCAATTCCATTTCTTGAGGCATGACATTCCAAAATAAAGGCTTTTGTGAATTCTAGTGTAGCTAAGACTAGAGCTCGACACATTGCCTCTTTAAGATCTTCAAAGGCCTTAGTTTCTTCTGGATCCAAAAAAATGCATCTTGCTTTAGTAATGTTGTTATTGGTGCCACCATTTTCCCATAATTCTTAACAAACTTGTGATTATACCCTATCAACTTGAGAAATCCTTGAAGATGCCTTAAGGTTGTGGATATTTTCCATTCAATTATGGGATTTAATTTTGTTAGGGTCTACCTTAACACCCACATGAGATATAACGTGACCTAAATATTCCACTTCTTGTACCCCAAAGAAACATTTGGAGGGTTTTGCATATAATTATTTCTCCTCAAATAGTTTGAGCACCCAATCAACATGTTGAACATGATCTTCCCAGGACTTGTTTTAGATTAGTATATCATTAAAAGATACTAACACACATTTTCAAAGGGTTTGAAAATGGAATTCATCAAACCTTGAAATGTGGAAGGTGCATTAGTAATGCCAAAATGCATGACCAACAATTCATAATGACCTTCATGACTTTTGAATGATTTTTTTCAGAATGTCTTGTATCTTCATTCTAATTTGATGATATCATGAGCAAAGGTACAACTTGGTGAATAAAATTTTTCCATTTAGTTCACCCAACATTTCATCAATGATAGGATTGGGAAATTTATCTTTAATAGTAATCTTATTAAGCTTTCTATAATATGGAAACATACACCATGATCCATCCTTCTTGTGCACCAATACTACTAGACAAGAGAAATAACTTTGACAAGGTTGAATTATACCTGACTCTAGCATTTCTACAACCTTATGTTCAATTTCACTCTTTCAGGCATAAGGATACCTATAAGTTGGAACACTTCCTGGAATCAAGTGAATAGCATGATCATGATTACTAGTAGGTCAGAGAAATTTATGAGTCTCAAATACTTTGGAATGATTGTTAGTGACTCTTTGGATATTTGGAGAAATCGATGACTTAGATCTTTGAACATCTAGTGGCATAATTGTGAAATTTCCCCTCGTTGTTCCTTCTTCAAAGTATTTTTCAAGCCATTATAACTAATTATCTTCCTTGGTTTTCCTACTATACCCCTTAATTCAATTTCCTTTACTTCCCAAAAAAAATTCAAGAACATTTCTTGAAAAATGAAAGATATTGTCCCCAAATATTGTAACCATTGGAATCTTAATACAACATCAATACCACCCATTGGAATGGAAAGCATTGAAATATTCAATACATATTCCCCCATGGTTATATTTATATTATGGCACTTCCATGAGCAATTTATCATTCCTCCATTTGCAACGATCACTTGAAACTTTGGTGCTACATGTATAAAAAAAATCAAATCCTTGGCTATCTTACAATGAACAAAATTACGGGTACTACCTGAATTAATTGGCACTATTACCTTTTTCTTCTTGAATGTCCTTCTATCTTGAGATTTTGAGGAGTTGTATTTCTTTCCAATTCATTACAAGAGATGTTCATATTCATTTCTTCTTTTTCAACCATTGAGATCAATTCCTAGTGTATATCTTCTTCCTTTGATGTTTCTTAGTCCTTTTCTTTCTCCTCTTCACAATCTATGTAAAATAATTTATTCTCAGCACACTTATGACCTTTAGTGTATTCTATATCACAAATATAAGAAAGCTATTTTTCTATTTTTCCCTCCATTTGTTGTGGTGTCAATATTGTAGGTTGTGTGAGGCTAGGAGGAGCAACACTTCCCTCTTTATAATTGTGGCTATTAGACCTCCTTGTTTCCAAAATTTTTCTTTCAACTTTACTTTCCACCCTAAATGCATTCCCCAATGACTTAGGTTCCCAAAGGAGAACCTCATGTTTGATGTTATCCTTTAATTTCCCTAGGAATACATCAATCAAATTCTCCAATGGAATATTCATTACCTTGATATGCACTCTTTTGAAGTCTTCAATGTGCTTCGCAACTGATCCCTTTTTTTTTTAGTTTTATCAATTGGCTGAAAAGGGTATTAATCTTTCTATCCTCAGAATGTGATATCAATTACTCAGTAAAAATTGTCCAAGTGAATCAAATTCCTCAGTAAAAATCCATCGATACCATAAAAACAGATTGGGTTCAAAATGTAAAGATGCAATGTGTACCTTTTAGTGTGTGTTGCACATCGTGTAGATCAAAGCACTACTCCATTTGTAGTATCCATGTTATCAAATGTGTGACATAAAAATTCCTCATATCGATATTGAGAATATGGTTGGTCTTCAATCCAAATTTAGGGTCTCTACAATCATGATTCATATTCCTTTTCTTCTGATAATGAGTTTCATGGAGTACCTTGTCACAACTAGGAAGCCTTTCCTGTAGTAACTTTGTCAAACCTTCCAATTCCACTTCTAAGTCATTCTTTATACCTTCCATGTCCCCTTTTAAACCATATATGTTACATTTCAAGCCATCCATGTCCCCTTTTATGTCTTCCTTCATCACTTCCAGTTCATGTTTGGTTTCTCTTTGTAAGAGCGTAATTTGTTGCACTTGGTCCTGTAATTTTGATATATCAAGTTGCATTTCTTTCTCTTCATGTGTGATAGTAAAGCTTTTTGATGGCTTAATGGATGTAGATTTTTTTTGTTTAGGAAGAATTAGGGAACCAAATAATGATATCTATTCTTCACTATTCCCTTTGAATCACTTCAAACTAACTCTTCAAACAAACACTATGCAATTCCAAAAATACACACCTTTTAAGAGCTTGATTTTGAGCTTGTTGATCAGGCTAACCTTGCAACTATTGTATCTCTATGATTTTGGCCATAAAAGATATGAAACTTCATTCTATACTAGATCTATGAATCTTATTTCTAGTGCGACAAGTCAGACCATGATTGGATTCTTCAGGATCAATTTATTACAAATCTACCACGATGGCCTGATTATGGACTTATTCAATAGGGAAAGCTTGTATGGACTTCCATGTGTCACTCTTTCGACCTTCGACCCTAAAAATGATACAATAGAATTTTGTGAAATTTCAGAAGCTTTTTATGAAATTCAAATAGGTGGTGACACCCATTCCCCAAAATCAACCATTACAGCCAAATCTACTGAGTTCACCAACATCTTCGACACTAGAACATGCCTCAGGGAATAGGGGCTAGGTAGTGCCATTCAGGGAGGTCAGGTAGGGCCATTATGCATGAATGAATGAGCAAGCAACCGGGTGGTGGGCTATTTTCCTACCTCTCCTACCTCTCATGTTGGTTAAGCGATAGCAACCTTTTAGTCGAGAGTTCACTTACTCACACTGAAGAGGGCATCCTCTCCTTTATAGTCGAGCCTTGGGTGTCCCCCATCTCCCTAATCCAACCTCAGCTAGGATGAATAAGAAACCAACTTGCTTACTTGCAATACGATGCATGAAGAGAAAGTTATGAAATTTTCCTCAGAACATTCGTTTTACACTGAATTTTGGAGCATGCAAAAAACCCTAACTTCCTTAGACCATATATCTAAAAATTTATCGAAACAATATTTGAAATGTTTACACCAATTTCACCAATATTTCAACTCCACATTGTAAAAGTTTCAATATTTTAATCCTTTCATAAATAATTTTATAGTGAAAATACCAAGATGACCTGTTTGAAGAAGCGAAACCCTAGGATCAAAAGCTCTGATACAAAATGTTATGTAACCAAATCACAAAAATAGAAGAAAAGATAGATCAATGAATTGAAAATAAGCATCTTTGATGGGGGAAAACCATTTTACATCATTGAAATGAAAATTTCCTAGATGATTCAAATGACAAGACCTCCTTGATATAGATAGGAGTCTGAAGGGTCAAAATATAATTAGGGTATACATAACAATAATAATGTAACATATAAAAAATAATAATAGTGGGCGACTCTCTATGGGTCACAATAATAACAAAATGGGGATATACTAGTATTATAGGGACTTAACAGAATGACTCTCTTTTCTAGCCCAATTTTTATCTTCAATCAGTTTCTCCTCAAGGAGGAAGAAGTTCTTTTTCGCTGTGATATCCTCTGCTCTCTCTTCCTTGCTCCACCTACCCTTAGGGGAAATGTGGTCACCCTATTGGAATTATTGTCATTGATGGCAAAGAAGCAAAGGAGAAACACAAGGAACAACAAGAAGAGGAGCAACACAAGAGAAGCAAGCAAAGGAGCAGTACAAAGAACAATAATGCAAGGTTTAGCAAGCAAAAAAGTAGCAGCAATGCAAGGAGCAACAGTAAGGAAATGAGAAGCAAAAATAATGAGAAACAAAGAACAAAAGAAGGAAAAGGAGAAGAAGGGGCAGGAGGAGTTGTGATACATTAAAATGTTTTGATAATGTTGCAGAGATTTCTATATTGAAGAATGTATGTGAAATTACTGATTAAGCTTAATTGTTGTGATCCAAAGGCAAGACTCCAAGGCAAAGGAAAACATGGTGCAAATATTGTTGTGATGCATTAATGATAAATATTGTCATTTGATGCTGGTGTTAGGTTCCTATACCAATAGGTGTCATTTTTCATGATTGACTGTGGAAATGCCAAATATGATCATCCTTTCCATGCTGCAAAGGTTCCATATTATCAAAAAATAAAAAATTCAAGAAGAAGAGAAATAAAAGGAACCCCAAAGAAAGACCAAGATAGTGGCTTGTCAAAATTCTACTACTGTACTACATGTTGCAAAGCAAGTTCAGAATGTGCAATCACTGACTTTCTCACAATTGATGAATAGGCAGATAGTTCCATCCTGGCTAGATCATGTTTAAATTTCTTGTTTTAGAATAGAGAAGAAGGTCTGTTCAAACAGTTCAAGCCTGGCAGATCACTAGATAGGTAGAGAAGCAAAGGGCCCAAGTGCTCAATCTAAGCCCTTGGAAGAGATAAGGATAGATTTCGGTAGGAGGGCAGCCAAAAGAAAAGAGGAAAAGCAGGGTTTGCTAGTTCAAATGCACCCAATCAAAGGAAGAAAAAATGTTGGGTGTATTAGGCTGGGTAGGAAGATAATTATGGTGTTGCAGAAGCATGTTGGTGTTCAGTTTTAATGAATATCACAAACATCATGGAAAAGTGGCCATAGTTCAGTGGAGCATGATTGATTTCCCCTCTCATTTCCCCAAGAACACTTACTAACATCCCCTTAGGGACATTGGGATTTGCTCAATGCTCCTAATTCATTTCATTTTATGAGAATTACTAAGTGAAACTTTGTGTTCACTTGATCAGAACAAGCCACATTTCTTGTGTAAAAAGATCCTTTCATTCCACTTTCATTTTCCTAAGAACCTAAGTTTTTACCTTATAAACTTAGATTTCTCTATTCACAAAACCATATTAACATTTTAACTTTATTATATAACTACCATCTATATTTCCCTGCCCCTATTATACATAAAAACGATGTAAAAAAACCAAAAATACTTTAATAATCCCCGCCCCGACAATTATAGCCATAACCCTGTTATGTCGGGATTATTGGTCCCCCTAGGGCCAATAAGAACCCTCCAGGGACCCCTGGGATTTGTTTAATATTTGGCTAAACTAATAACCTAACCGGCCCGCATAATTTCCATATAAACCCTGTTTAACCAAGGTTTATACCCAGCATATATTTAAAAAATATTAAAATATTGGTGCGAGTCCCTTTTCATAAACCTCCGCCAACTCAGAGTCCCGTCAACCATTGGATCGCACCCTCCAAATCCAACGGCTCACATTAATATCGGAGGTGCCCCGATGTCTGGACGTTAGCACCCGATAGAAAGAGGTATTCCCGCTGTACTCGGGGACATTTGTCACTTTTCTATTGCATTGGGCCCACTCTGACACAAACCACCCCCGTACCAAAAGCGGTCCGATGAAAACCACAAACCGTTGTCTAGTCCCACTACCCGCATCATCATCATGTCAGCACCACACCAGCACCCACGCTACTGTTCCATCTGCCGTGTTCACCATGTCATCCATCCATGTTAGTGACCATGTCATTCACCACGTCACCTTCTGTACTTCGCTACCGGAAAAAAATTTACGTCATCCCCAAAAAGTGCCAAAATCCTAAAAAAGACCAAAATTTCGTTAAAAAAGTGTGAACGTGATAGTTTTTTGTTTATCGTTAGTGCGTTGTGTTGTGGAGACTCTGCATGCACCTTACATTCAATTCATCACCACAGCTCTAGTCCACCACCTAGGCAATTTCACGCTGCAAACCTGGCCCCCTCAGCTCAGTCTGCAACCATCGTTCACTCCAGTCAACTGTAAAATAGGTATTTACCCGATAATTCGCCCGTAAACCCCTGTTTTTCCAAAATTCTCTGTTAAACTCACCTAAAGAGCTAAATTCAAGTAAATATACACTATTGCTTGCAAAATCCCATTTTCCTCTGTAAATTACCCATTAAATTTAGAGTCGAGCTCATCTCTGCCTGCAAAATCACCAAAAAACACCTGTAAGAGGAGTGCTCTTCCCCTATTTTTTTCCAACCTCCCAAGCGAATTCTGCAAACTCTGTTGTGATTGTGAATTTCACCCAAGGAAAAAATCTCTACAAGCATAGCTCAGTCAGTGACTTCTTGAGGAAAACCAAAACCACTGCTCTATTTTCTATTACTCCAGAAAGCTCTAACTTCAAGTTAAAGGTCACTTAACAAACTAAAAATGGAGGCTCTAATGGCCTTGAATATTGCACCGTTGAATGCACCACATAAGGAGATGGAATGGATACCTCTTGTAGACAAGGACTTCCAGATTAAGGATATGATGGGTCTCAAACCTCACCTACAAGCCTTTTGTGAAATTAGAAATAGCCACAGGAACAACACTAATGTCCTGGGAATTTGGGAATCTAATATGCCTATCTATTACCTCCCTTCAGTGAATTTGCTCCCTGATTTCATCCATTTATGCTGTGCAAACTATGATCCCACACAAAGAGAAATCTTGAATCCATCTGGATCTGTACTCTTCTATACTACTCAATCTATAAATGAGATGTTGAACTTTGAGCTAACTCAGCCTCTAGTTCCTCTCACCATGAAACTTTTTCTTGATCAAGGTGCCAAGCTGCCTAGCTCAGAGATAACAAGAATTGGTCAGTTATTTATAATACCAAAGTTCCAGCCTGATCATCCTCCTCCTTATCACCAAGTCTGGTTCAACGAGGCAGGGAAACTCCTTATAGACATAATATCCTACATTCTAGGATGAAAAACGAGTGAGTATGTTGATGAAACTGTGTTAGTATTGATGTCCATATTCACTCCAGGACAATGCCCTGCTATCAAGTATGATTATGCCACCTTCATAGCAAATAAAATTCATGAGCAATTCATGATTTTGGAGAGAGAAAGAGTGTTCAAATATACATCCTATATATATCATCTATTGTTGTACTATCATCCTTATAGTTTCCAAGTTCCTCTTAAAAGACTAGACCCCAAAGGAGGGAGGAGGTCTGCGATTTTCTGGACCTCAGTTTTCCATGAAGTTCACCTTTCCCCTTATACATACTGTGAGTTCATTGACCTGTTCATATATCCAGCCACTTCCCTGTTGATGATGACTCCTCCTACTGGGCACTTCGCTGAAATGCAGAGGATTTTACATCTCTCAAAGGGCTACAACATTGGTGACTGGTATCTTTACCAAAACCACACAGTGATTAGGATTTATGGTTGTCACTTATCCCCATACAAGTTGCCGAAGTATGTCCCCATGAGACTCTTTGCCCTAGAATACTTCAGGCAATTTAGTAGTGCAGTTTTGACTCATTTCCATGGTACTAGGAAAAAGGCACAGCTCAACATAAGACATCAGTTGGGCCCTTTTGTCTTCAATAAGAGGGAAGAAGCCTGGGATGACGTAGACAAGATACTAAGAGATGAACTTATGCTAAAACAAAGTTTTTATTGGACACCATATGACCCTGAACATTTCATAAGCTTTAGAAGAGTAAAAAACAAGCTTGCAGGATATGTGCACCAAAGAATCCCTCAAATTGAACAATATGCTAATCGACAGGAATGGGTAGAGGGTACACTAGTTGAAGAGCTTACTGAAGAAGAGAGATTAGAAAAAGAAATGAAAGACTTTGAGAAGACAATTGACCTGGATTCTTTTGGATAGGTCCCTTTCACACTGCCACAACACATTGGGATGAGAAAATCATCTGCCACACCTTCACAACAACCTACCCAAGAGACTACTCCACCTGTAGGAAAAGGCAAAGAAGTACAACATTCAGAGCAGCAAAATACAATGGCAGATCAGCCAGCTACAGCCCAGGAAAAGGGTCAAGAGCAAGGCCCTTCAACACAAGCAAAGGTAACAGAGATCCCTGTGTTACAAACTCCTCTTAATGAGGAAAGAGCTAAAAAAAGGGATAGACCAGAAGAGACACCCATAGGGGCATCCACAGAACAGTAATGGGAGAAGAGGAAAATGTTGAACCCCTACTCTAAAGAAGAATTTATAGAGGAGACAACAGGAAACCTAAGGGGTGAGGGAACATCTGAACAACAGATTCCTCCATTTTTGGAAACATCTACTAGCTCATTTCAGCAGGAGCAAGAGAGACAACCTGGTGTGGAGGTTACATCCACCAAGCAACAGAGCAAGCAAGGCTCTGACATCAAGAGAGCATTCACTGAAATCAAGGCCAAGAATGAACAAGAAAGGTTCCAATTATATAGCCAATTGTTAAGAATGTCTCCCACCAATCAACAAAGGCTAATGGCAGCCTATGATATTCAAGCAGGGAAGATGACCCTTAGTCACTTCAGGCCCACCACACAGCAGCTATAGTGAGTTTTTTATTATATCAGGACCAATCTGGAAGTTCTTGCTAAAGTCATCAACCCAATGGACTAGATTGAGTTACACAAACAGGCTAGAGAAATGGTATACTCTACCTTGGTAGACAAAGCATTACTGGCTCATAAATTGTAGAACTCATTGTACAACACTTCTACCCAATTGGACCTAGAAAAGGCCTCCTCATTAGCCAAGGATAATAGAATTAAATCCTTTGAGCAGATTATCATGGAATTGGGACATGATCCCAAGGATCCCAAGGGCACACAAGCCTTAATAAAAAGGAAAGAAGAAGACATAGCAGCCCTTAGAAGACAACTTAAGCTGCCAGCTACAATGCACCCTCAGACCACAGAGGTGGCACAAGAAAGAGAAGAGGAGGATGTTGTAAGTTTGTTAATGAGGATGAATCAAAGACTACTGGATACAGAGAAAGCCTTGGAGATAGCACTACAAGGAAAACAGGAGGAGTTGGCCTCTCAGCCAGCTCAAACAGCTCCAACTCTTACAGTTCCTCCTCCTACAGTCGCCATACATCCCCTCCCACTGATCTAGCATCAACGGCAGGTACCTCGACTTCAGCAACAACTACAGTAGCAGCAGGACAAGATGCCAGCTTGAGCATGGAAGAGATGATGAAAGAAATAAAGGCTTTGGAAATCCAAATGGCAGAATTAGAAGAGGCCAAGGAAAAATTGGCCAAGATTGAGGTAAATTATGACAAATAAAAAATGACTGTGGCTGAGAAGACAAGAGAAGTGAAGGCCTTGGAGAATAAAATAAAAGCCTTGGAAAAGGACCTCACTCTTCATAAAACTCTAACAGAAATCAAAACTATTTTGTGGGATAAAATTGGCCAGTCTATTGTTGATCAATGGATAGCAATATAGACTATTTTTGACCAGATTGAATTGATAGGGTTAGCTCAATACGAGACTCAAAAGGCCAGAGCATTATTGGCAAACAAGCCTAAACAAGCCAATCAATTGATTTATTTTTTGAATACTCATACCAGTGAGCAATTAGCATCTTTAGATATTCAGAATAGGACAGATACTATTTTGAGAGTCAAGAAGGTGCTGACCATGAGGAATTTTGTACAGACTATAGAAAGAAAGTGTCAAGAAATGCAGACAGAGGTAAATACCTTCAGACAGAAGTTTGCAGTATTACAGAGCAAAGGTTTACCCAGCTTATTCACTAGCAATGGGAGGCTGTTAAAACATGAACAATATGCTCACAGGCTAAATACCTATGTTACCAATCAAATTACAGCATCATCATGCGATTCAGAAAAGACAATGCCTCCCTCTGGACAAAGTTTATATGATAAATTGGAAAATTTGTTTTACATTGAGCATGAGATAGCACATTTCTTTGAAGTCCAGCCAAATTATTACAGGTATACTGAAGCTGATGAGACATTGATTAAACTGAAAAAGCATTAGTTACCAACAGATCAATGGTGGCAGAGCATGCTTAAGGTCTTGCCAAGGTAGTTTGATTCTCTTTTTTTAAATTGTCTGCATTACAAGTAAATTGCATTGTATGGGTCTCCTGTCAGAAAATCAAATCGAGAAAGGATGGAATTCCTGCTAAAAAGCGTTCAAAGAAACTCACGTACAGGTGGCAAGTGACAGAACATCAGGAACGAAAATCAGAGAAGCAGCCATCAACCGACTATTTGAGCGAAAAAGGTCAACAATAACAGGACACCTAAGGCGGCCAGTAAAGCATAGTTATTTCTTCATTCATTTCTATGTGGTTTTCCATATCAGTTATTGCCCCTGCCAAAGTAGATGGATAAATTTATTACTTGATATTTTCCTACGGGATATTTGTAAAATTTTTATAAATACCTTCTCAATATATGTATTATTGTTGGCTGGTGAATATCATTCTGGACCTGCTCTATAAGTTTTGAGAACTCTTCTGAAATAAAAATTGCTGGAATGTTGTGTTGGTGAGCTTGTTGGTTATGGTATCAATGGCAGAAGGATATATTGCATAATTCTCGTGTTAATACATGGATCAATAAGTCTTCTTTACTCTTGTGTTACTGTATCTATGTTTTATTTATCATCTACATATCATGATCTAAGTTACAGGAAAAAAGGATAACCCAAAATTTACTTTGTTGTGCTCTGTGTTCAATTCCTATAATTTTTTATGTTTTCCAGAGGACTAGCATAGGCAAGAATTCTTGACTGCTTTTGCCTCCCCGGTTCTTCCATTCTAAATATCATCAAGGAATTCTTAAATTCTCCTTGATAATGTTTACACAATTTCCTTCTGTTAACATAATGAAAGATTCTTGATTGCCTTTCATTCCTTGACTTCATTTCATCTTATTTCAGCTTGAAAATTGTTCTGTGTTTAATTATCTTGCTATGTAGTTTTCCTATTGCCAAAGAAACCATACCCAAAGGTTTATTTCCATTAGACTCCATCAACCCAATGGTCTGAACTTCTCTCATGTTACAGCCTTGTTCTACTGAATGTCATCTTCCAAACACCAAACAAAACTTGTACTTCATAACTAGCCTAACATATAATCAAACAAATCTAAATCACAAAGAGAGAGCCCTCTCTGGTTGCATATTGGCTAGGATCTGCAGCTAAAAGGTTGGTTAGTCGTTACCTCGGCTGTATTCCCTTCTGGAGGCAGGGAACAACTTGAGTGATAACATAATTGGCAACTCCACTGGGGACTCATAATTGGTGACTCCACTAGGGACTCAACGACTGTTTGTTACTGCTGTCTATTTTCTAAAGCTACAGATGGAGAGACTCAAGTGATCTAGCTAGCCTTTGAGACTCAACCTCCAAACTAGTTTTAGGCTTTAAACAGTTGTCCCAAAGATTAGATCAGTCTCTCTGTTTCAACATATTCAAAGGAAAGCCCAAAGCCTCCTATATTTCAAAAAAGAGCTTCCTTCAAAATATTGCAGAAATTTGTAATTTTCAAAAACTTCTAGAAGATACCAAAAACAGATTTAGAGGCTGGTTCCAAAAATGAAAACTTGTTACACCAGATCAAATCCAGATCCTAATCCTCCAGCTATCTTTGAAAATCCTAACTTGATCTCTAAGACCTTTAGGAGACAAGAAAGTCTAGAATCTGTTGATTTAAACCTTGATATACTTCAGCAAAACCCTGCAAAATCTGAGCTTACCCCTGGGAAAGCAACATTCCTTTCTGTCAACACCATAATCTCTCCAAGCTCTTTATCCACACCTCAAATTATTCTCTCCACTCCCCCATCCACCACTCATATTTCCACTCCTGTCCCCGTTGTTCCAGCTATCTTATTCCTTCCCGCTATCCCATTTATCCCTGTAAATATGGCAAACCGTTATGCTCCTTTACAGTTGCCTGCCAATCCAGGGGCTATGCCTCATGACTATTAAAGCAAAATCACCTACTTTGCTGGTACTAGCTCCTATACAACTCAAAAAAACACCAAGAAAATGAAAGGTTATTTTGAGAACTATGAAATTGATGATGATGATGTGAGAATGAAGATCTTTGTCCAAAGTCTAACTGGTGATGTGAGGACCTAGTTTAGAGCACTTGCTGCAAATTCTATAGCCAATATGGAAGCCCTTTATCAATCCTTCCTAAACAGATGGGAAAAGAAGAAAGACCCTTTACACATTTTAACTGAATATGACAACTTGAAAAGGGGACCACAAGAAACCGTTCAAGACTATTGTTCCAGGTTCAATAATGTCTATAGTGCTATTCCTCAAAACCTTAGACCTCCACCTGACCTAGCCTTGATCAAATTCCCTGATAGATTTGATTCTGACATGGCATACCAGCTGAGGTAAAGAGCCTTGTTAAGATTAGCAGACATGCAGAATATAGTTGTTACTGTAGAGGGAAACCTGATTACTAAATGAAATCAGGCAAGAGCTGAAAGAAGAACAACTTTCAAAGAAGAGCCTTCTGCATTTGAGAAAAAGCTAGATGCAATCATTAAAGGTATGGACAAACTTGGAGATAGAGTGGAAACTACTAAAAGGAAATCATCTTGGGAAGGGAAACCAAGTAACACAGCAAGAAACCCAAACTTTAGAAAAAATCAAAACCCAAATGTTGGAAGGACTGGCCCTGATCAGAACATTAGACCTCCATTTCAAGAGAATTATGCTGAAGCCTCAACCTCTAGTGAGCCAAAAGAGGACACCCAAATCAATCTAATGGGTTTAAACAGTGAGCAACAAATTTTCCTGACACAGGATGATCAAGAGGCTCATAATCTAAATCAATCTCAAACCAAGTCTGGAGAATCATTTGATTTCAAAGAAGGCTATGATACAGCGGTCTGTGAGGTTCATAAACAATACAAATTAATAAGTAGAACAATAAATGTACCTGAACCTAGCAAATAGAAAGATACCAAGCAACCCAAGAGAGCTAAGGATACTTCTCCCCTCACAGAACTCCCTGCTGAAGCGGACCTCAACCCAAAAGATCCCATCATAGAGGACATTTCAGACTTACAACCATCAAATAATCAGCCATCTCCTTCTTCCTTTCCAAAAGAAAGTCTAAATAGATCTGCTGTAATAAATTCTAAAACAGATGTAGTTCCTCATAGCATTGCTGATAAACAAAAGAACATGGAAAACACAATAGAAAAGGAAAATTCTAATGTCCACAATACAAGAATTCAAGTGGAAAAACCTTTCAACCTAGAAATATAAATAGGCAAGATAAAAATAGCGATGCCACTATTAGAATTGGCTAAACATGAGGTTTATAGGGAACAAATCAATAGGTCACTTCAAATATCAGAGACTAGGGATGCAGTCAATGTTTTGGATGACCAACCAGAACTGTTTTTTGGTCCTGAAGTCAATGGTAAAACAGTAGATGGAGGAGTTCCTCCATTCTATGTGAGCTTGAACATTCATGACAAAGTGCTACATAATGCAATGTTTGATTCGGGAGCTTCTCATAACCTGATGCCTAAATCTGTGATGGAAAAGCTAGACCTAAACATCACAAGACCATATAAAGACTTGTTCTCATTTGATTCCAGCGAGGTCAGATGTCTAGGCCTAATTAAAGACCTTTGTGTATCTTTAGTACAATATCCAGCCAAGACAATCTTGATGGATGTGGTGGTAGCCGATATCCCACCTAAATATGGCATGCTCTTATCCAGATCTTGGGGTGGAAAACTCCAAGGATCTTTGCATCTAGATATGTCATATGCCACCATTTCAGTCCTTGGCCACCCAAAGAGATTGTACCGGGAAACACTAATGAAATATGTGGTTAGCAGTGAAGAGAAACCCAAAAACTTCCCCATCTATTCTATACATTCCGATATGGATTCATTCATCTTATACAATGCTGAGATGTGTCCCAAAACTGATACCAAACTCCTAGAAACAGCACAAGTAACAAGCATAAATGAACAATCCAATGCCCAGGATCAAAAAATTGTTGATGTGATTGATGTAACAAGTGAACAAGACATACCATATGAGCTACAAAATTCAAACCTACTACCCACTGAGCAAGTTCCCAAAACTCCTGAGACTAGCGGTGATCAAGAAATCTTATGGTACTTAGAGTTTGATGGATCAGTGAACAAATTGGGAGCAGGGGCAGGGATTTGGATACGCAACATGCAAAATGACCATGCTCAAGGTCATGCATATAGGCTAAAATTCAAATGCACAAACAATATGGCCGAATATGAAGCCCTTTTGTTGGGACTTAAACTAATTAGAAGTCTAGGGGTGACCAAGATCTCAATTCTAGGGGACTCAGATTTGATAATACAATAGATGAAGGGAAAGTTTGTTACAAATGATCCTAGGCTAAGGGCTTACAGGGGTGCAACCATTGAAATACTGAACACCTTCTTAGAATCTCAGCTCACCAAAATTCCAAGGAAACACAATTTACATGCACATAGTTTGGCAACCTTTGCCAGCACTTGCAAGCTGCCATTTGAGCCCAATCATCAATTTACTGCTGAGATTAAACATAGACCTGTTGTCCCGGATAATGTGAAAAATTGGCAAGTATTTGAAATGATACCCACATCAATAATTTCCTCAATTTAAAAGAATAATTCTCAAGTACAAACATAGACACAAGCACTATTGATGATCAACAACAAATAGACAAAATGGAGCAAAATATATCTGCTGAAACAACAAATTTGATTTTGCATCCAACAACTTTTAATAACAAAAATCTGCAAGAGCTGAAACAAATGGATTTTGATGAAATGGTTGAGGGAGAATCTGAAGTAATTGAACTAAAGGATAATGTTTTTCCCACATGCCTAACTCCTTTGGAGGATATATTTGATTCAAATGATATTCCAAGAAAGCCAAAAATGCAACCATTAAATGTAGAAATTGAGCACTTCAACATTGGAACCATAGAAAATCCCAAAATGGTAAAACTGTCCAAAACATTGC
Source organism: Pinus taeda (assembly GCA_000404065.3). Classification (NCBI taxonomy): domain Eukaryota; kingdom Viridiplantae; phylum Streptophyta; class Pinopsida; order Pinales; family Pinaceae; genus Pinus; species Pinus taeda. The sequence goes on from APFE030708014.1 coordinate 173,381, forward strand.
CTCCTGACCAAAAGTTGAAATACATTAAGTTGTTTACAGAGTTCCAAGATGTCTTTCCATGGACCTATGAGGACCTCAAATCCTATGACACTTCTGTTATCCAACATACAATACCCTTGAAAGAAAATCAAAAACCTTTTAAACAAAAGTTGAGAAGGATTAATCTAGTCCTCCTTCCCCTTATTGAAAAGGAGGTTAAAAGAATGTATCAGGCTGGAATAATTGCACCTATTAGGTTTTTTGAATGGATTTCAAATCTAGTGCCCACTAGGAAGAAAACTGGTGAAATAAGGCTTTGTGTTGACCTGAGAAATTTGAATAAAGTCTCTCTCAAATACCACTACCACTTACCCAAGATGGATCACATTTTACAAAGGGTAGTGGGTGTTGCAAGGATCTCATTGTTAGATGGATTCTTGGGATTTAATCAGATCTTAGTTCACCCAGATGACCAAGATAAAACTGCCTTTACAACACCCTGGCAACCTTTAAATATGTAAAGATGCCTTTTGGACTCAAAAATGCAGGGGCCACATTTCATAGAGCAATGGACATAGCCTTTGCTAAAGAGATCCATGAATTCTTAGTCATATACCTTGATGATCTCACTGCTTTTTCAAAATCAGACCAGGAACATCTAGAACATTTGAGGCAAGTGTTCCTAATTTGCAGAAAATACGACATATCATTGAACCCAAACAAATCATTATTTGGCCTGGAAGAAGGAAAACTCATAGGTCACATAATTTCTAAAGATGGCATAAGAATTGATCTGGACAGAATACAATCTATTCTCCAAGTCCCTCACCCAAGAGACATCAAGGAATTACAAGCCTTTCTAGGGAAGATCAATTTCCTAAGAAGATTCATTCCCAATTTGGCCAAGCTAATTAGACTATTGAATAATATGCTGAAGAAAGATTCTAAATTCAAATGGACAATAGAAGCTAAACAAGCCTTTGAGTAAATCAAAATATCTTTAACAAGAACACCTGTTCTCACAAGCCCCAAGTTTGATAGAGACTTCATAATCTTTTCCTTTGCATCTGAGCATACTATTGCTGCTGTCCTATTACAAAAAGATGACCTAGGATGTGAGAAGCCCATTGCTTTCTTCAGCAAAGCACTTAGAGATGCTCCACTCAAATATCAAATCATGGAGAAGCAAGCCTATGCTCTTGTAAAGCCCATCAAGGATTTCAGAGTTTATATCTTGTACTCTCATGTGATTGCCTATGTTCCAAATGCGGTGGTCAAAGATATTCTAACTCAAGAACGAATTGAAGGTAAAAGGCCAAATGGATAGCCAACATTTTAGAGTATGACATTGAAATTAAGCCAACAAAACTCATAAAAGGACAAGGGTTAGCTAAATTAATGACTGAAACCAACTTCCAAGCCCTTGACATCAATGAACTGGATAACAAACAGGAGATGGCAACTCCACGGATCAATCAAGCCTTTTTACAATCACCTTGGTATACTGACATATGTTTTGTATTGTTAAACCTACAAGCTCCTCCAGGGTTATCCAGGACTAAAAAGCGATTCTTGAAAATGAAAGCTTCAAAGTTTTGTATTATAGACAATGTTTTATTTTGGAAGAATCATGAAGGTATTTTGCTGAATTGCCTAATTCAAGATGAAATTGACAAAATACTCAAGGACTTTCATGTAGGGAACTATGGAGGACACTTATATTGGAAATCAACAACTGATAAAATTCTAAGAGCTGGTTTTTATTAGGCCTCCCTGTTTGCTGATGTGAGAAAATTTGTATTTTCTTTCCATAAATGATAGATCTTTGAAGGCAAGAGAAAGTTGTTTCCCTTACCTCTCAAACCCATTTCAACTGAAAGGCATTTTCAATAATGGGGTTTAGATTTCATTGGAGAAATTCATCCTTCCTCTTCTGGACAACACAACTGGATTTTAACTGCCACAGACTACTTTACCAAATGGATAGAAGCTGTCCCTTGTAGGCAAGCCAATGACTCAATCATCATGCAATTCTTAGAAACCAATATCCTGTCTAGATTTGGTTGTCTAGAGAAGATTATTATAGACAATGCTGCTGCCTTTAAGTCCAAAAGAATGATCAATTTTTGCCACTAGTACCACATTACCTTAGGTCATTCCATAGCCTATTACCCTCAAGGTAATGGTCTCGCTGAATCATCCAATAAAATCTTGATCAACATCATCAAAAAAGTCTTGGAGGAGAATAAAAAGAATTGGCATAAAAAATTGGTAAATGCACTTTGGGCAGACAGATTGACCACCAAAAGATTTATTGGAACCAGCCCATATGAATTAGTTTATGGCATGGAGGTTGTGTTCCCCTCATCCTTGCGAATCCCTGTAATCAAGTTGTTACAAGAGTTACAAGCATAACCAAATCACATTCAAAGGAGAATCAATCAATCTATTCACTTGCAACAAACTAGAGAGGAAGTATATCAAAGAACTCAGGTTCTGCAAGATAGACTCAAGAATATTTTTGACAAGAACAAAAGCTGAGGATTTCTTCATAGGAGAGAAAGTGCTGAAATGGGATTCTAGAAGGGAAGACAAAGGAAAACATGGCAAATTTGATTTCCTATGGAAAGGCCCTTTTGTCATTCAGACTGTACAAGGAAATAACACCTACTTCTTGAGGAGCTTGGACAGTACAGAAGTTGAGGAAGGCCTAGTCAATGGGCAAATGCTCAAACATTATTTTGATCCTCCTTGTTAAGAGAACAAGATTGTATTTTGTACATAAAAAGTGTTTATTTCAGTAGTAGGATAGGAGATAAGGTGCAGCAAATTTTGAGGAAATATAACTTGAGTTTACCAGAAACAAGCAAGAAAGGACTTGGAAAATATAGAGATGATGGCAAATATTATGACCAACCACCATAGACAGAGTTGCACTTCTATTCAGATCAGCTTATGAGAAATGCATCTATGCCACAATAATCCAGTTGGTTAGCTTGCAGAAAAGGGAAGCTTTAAATTACAGCAAGAATTGAAAATAAGGTCATCTGACCTGCTGTTCTTGTCTTTTCACCTGGAAAAGCCATCCCCAAGTGGAGCCACTGTTAGGTTCCTATACCAATAGGTGTCATTTTTCATGAGTGACTGTTGAAATGCCAAATATGATCATCCTTTCCATGCTGCAAAGGTTCCATATTATCAAAAAATCAAAAATTCAAGAAGAAGAGAAATAAAAGGAACCCTAAAGAAAGACCAAGATAGTGGCTGGTCAAAATGCTACTACTGTACTACATGTTGCAAAGCAAGTTCAGAATGTGCAATCACTGACTTTCTCACAATTGATGAATAGGTAGACAGTTCAACCCTGGCTAGATCATGTTTAAATTTCTTGTTTTAGAATAGAGAAGAAGGTCGGTTCAAATAGTTCAAGCTTGGAAGATCACTAGATAGGTAGAGAAGCAAAGGGCCCAAGTGCTCATCTGAGCCCTTGGAAGAGATAAGGATAGCTTTAGGTAGGAGGGCAGCCAAAAGAAAAGAGGAAAAGTAGGGTTTGCTAGTTCAAATGCACCCAATCAAAGGAAGAAAAAATGTTAGGTGTATTAGGCTGGGTAGGCAGATAATTATGGTGTTGTAGAAGCATGTTGGTGATAAGTTTTAATGAATATCACAAACATCATGGCAAAGTGGCTACAGTTCAGTGGAGCATGACTGATTTCCCCTCTCATTTCCCCAAGAACACTTGCTAACATCCCCTTAGGGACATTGGGATTTGCTCAATGCTCCTAATTCATTTCATTTTATGAGAATTACTAAGTGAAACTTTGTGTTCACTTGATCGGAACAAGCCACATTTCTTGTGTAAAAAGATCCTTCCATTCCACTTTCATTTTCCTAAGAACCTAAGTTTTTACCTTATAAACTTAGATTTCTCTATTCACAAAACCATATTAACATTTTAACTTTATTATATAACTCCCATCTATATTTCCCCACCCCTATTATACATAAAAACTATGTAAAAAACCCCAAAATACTTTAATAATCCCCGCCCCGACAATTATAGCCATAACCCTGTTATTTCGGGATTATTGGTCCCCCCAGGGCCAATAAGAACCCTCCACACGCCCCGTGGGATTTGTTTAATATTTGGCTAAACAAATAACCTAACTCGCCCGCATAATTTCCATACAAACCCTGTTTAACCAAGGTTTATACCCCGCATATATTTAAAAAATATTAAAATATTGGTGCGGGTCCCTTTTCATAAACCTCCACCAACTCAAAGTCTTGTTAACCATTGGATCGCACCCTCTAGATCCAACGGCTCACATCAATATCGGAGGCACCCCGATGTCCGGATGTTCGCACCCGATAGAAAGCGATATTCCCTCCATACCCGGGGATACCTGTCACTTTTCTATTGCATCGGGCCCGCTTTGAGACAAACCACCCCCGTACCAAAAGCGGTCCGATGAAAACCACAAACCGCCGTCTGGTCCCGCTGCCTGCGTCATCATCACGTTAGCACTACGCCAGTGCCCGCGCTATTGTTCCATATGCCGTGTCCGCCATGTCATCCATCCATGTCAGCGACCACGTCATTCGCCATGTCACCTTCTGTACTTCGCTACCGGACAAAAATTTACGTCATGTTGACGTCATCCCCAAAAAGCGCCAAAAGCCCGAAAAAGACCAAAATTTCATTAAAAAAGTGTGAAAGTGATAGTTTTTTGTTTATTGTTAGTGCGTTGTGTTGCAAAGACTCTGCATGCACCTTACGTTCAATTCATCACCACAACTCCAACCCTCAACCCAGGTGATTTCACGCTGCAAACCTGGCCCCCTCAGCTCATTCTGCAACCACCATTCGCTCCAGTCGCCTGTAAAATAGATATTTACCCGATAATTCGCCCGTAAACCCCTATTTTTCCAAAATTCTCTGTTAAACTCACCTAAAGAGCTAAATTCAAGTAAATATATGCTATTGCCTACAAAATCCTGTTTTCCTCTGTAAATTGCCCATTAAATTTAGAGTCAAGTTCATCTCCACCTGCCAAATCACCAAAAAATACTTGTAAGAGGAGCGGTCTTCCCCTGTTTTTTTCAACATCCCAAGCAAATTCTGCAAACTCTGTTGTGACTGTGAATTTCACCCAAGGTAGCAATCTCTACAAGCATAGCTCAGTCAGTGATTTCTTGAGGAAAACCAAAACCACTACTCTATTGTTTGTTACTCCAGAAAGCTCTAACTTCAAGTTAAAGGTCACTTAACAAACTGAAAATGGAGGCTCCAGTGGCCTTGAATATTGCACCCTTGAATGCACCACATAAGGAGTTGGAATGGATACCTCTTGCAGACAAGGACTTCCAAATTAAGGATATGATGGGTCTCAAACCTCACCTACAAGCCTTTTGTGAAATTAGAAATAGCCACAGGAACAACATTGATGTCCTGGGAATTTGGGAATCCAATATGCCTATCTATTACCTCCCTTCAGTGAATGTGCTCCCTGATTTCATCCATTTATGCTGTGCAAACTATGATCCCACACAAAGAGCAATCCTGACTCCATCTGGATCTGTACTCTTCTATATTACTCCTCAGTCTATAAATGAGATGTTGAACTTTGAGCCAACTTAGCCTCTAGTTCCTCTCACCATGAAACTTTGCTTGATCAAGGTGCCAAGCTGCCTAGCTCAGAGATAACAAGAATTGGTTAGTTATTTATGCTACCAAAGTGCCATCCTGATCATCCTCCTCCTTATCACCAAGTCTGGTTCAATGAGACAGGGAAACTCCTTATAGACATAATATCCTACATTCTAGGATGCAAAACCAGTGAGTATATTGATGAAACTGTGTTAGTATTGATGTCCATATTCACTCCAGGATAGCCCCCTGCTGTCAAGTATGACTATGCCACCTTCATAGAAAATAAAATCCATGAGAAATTCATGATTTTGGAGAGAGAAAGAGTGTTCAAATATACATCCTATATATATCATCTACTGTTGTACTATCATCCTGATAGTTTCCAAGTTCCTCTTAAAAGACTAGACCCCAAAGGAGGGAGGAGGTTTGTGATTTTCTGGACTTTAGTTTTCCATGAAGTTCACCTTTCCCTTTATACATATTGTGAGTTCATTGACCTGTTCATATATCTAGCCACTTCCCTGTTGATGATGACTCCTCCTAGCGGGCTCTGCGCTAAAATGCAGAGGATTTTACATCTCTCAAAGGGCTACAACATTGGTGACTGGTATTTTTACCAAAACCACATAGTGATTAGGATTTATGGCTATTAGTTATCCCCCTACAAGCTACCGAAGTATGTCCCCATGAGACGCTTTGCCCTAGAATACTTCAGGCAATTTAGTAGTGTAGATTTGACTCATTTCCATGGTACTAGAAAAAGGGCACAGCTCAAGATAAGACATCAATTGGGCCCTTTTGTCTTCAATAAGCGGGAAGAAGCCTGGGATGACACAGACAAGATACTAAGAGATGAAATTATGCTAAAACAAAGTTTTTATTGGGCATCATATGACCCTGAACATTTCATAAGCTTTAGAAGAGTCAAAAACAAACTTGCAGGATATGTGCACCAAAGAATCCCTCAAATTGAACAATATGCTAATCAACAGGAACGGGTAGAGGGTACACTAGTTGAAGAGCTTACTGAAGAAGAGAGATTAGAAAAAAAAAATGAAAGACTTTGAGAAGACAATTTACCTGGATTCTTTTGGATAGGTCCCTTTCACACTGCCACAACACATTGGGATGAGCACATCATGTGCCACACCTTCACAACAACCTGCCCAAGGGACTACTCCACCTGCAGGAAAAGGCAAAGAAGTACAACATTCAGAGTAGCAAAATACAATGGCAGATGAGCTAGCTACAGCCCAGGAAAAGGGTCAAGAGCAAGGCCCTTCAACACAAGCAAAGGTAACAGAGATCCCTATGTTACAAACTCCTCTAAATGAGGAAAGAGCTAAAAAAAGGGACAAACCAGAAGAGACACCCACAAGGGCATCCACAGAACACTAAGGGGAGAAGAGGCAAAGGTTGAACCCCTACTCTGAAGAAGAATTTACAAAGGAGACAACAGGAAACCTAAGGAGTGAGGGAACATCTGAACAACAGATTCCTCCATTTTTGGAAACATCTACTAGCTCATTTCAGCAGGAGCAAGAGAGACAGCCTGGTGTGGAGGTTACATCCACCAAGCAACAGAGCAAGCAAGGCTCTGACATCAAGAGAGCATTCACTGAAATCAAGGCCAAGAATGAACCAGTAAGGTTGCAATTATATAACCAATTGTTAAGAATGGCTCCCACCAATCAACAAAGGCTAATGGCGGCCTATGATATTCAAGCAGGGAATATGACCCTTAGTCACTTTAGGCCCACCACACAATAGCCATAATCAATTGTTGATTATATCAGGACCAATCTGGAAGTTCTTGCTAAAGACATCCACCCAATGGACCAGATTGAGTTACACAAATAGGTCAGAGAAATGGTATAATCTACCTTGGCAGACAAAGCATTACTGGCTCATAAACTGCATAACTCATTTTACAACACTTCTGCCCAATTGGAGCTAGAAAAGGCCTCCTCATTAGCCAAGGATAATAGAATTAAATCCTTGGAGGATGGAATTAGGACATGATCCCAAGGATCCCAAGGGCACACATGCCTTAATAAAAAAGAGAGAAGAAGACATAGAAACCCTTAGAAGACAACTTAAGTTGCCAGCTACAATGCACCCTGTAACCACAGAGGTGGCACCGCAAAGATAAGAGGAGGATGTGGTAAGTTTGTTAATGAGGATGAATCAAAGACTGCAGGATACAGAGAAAGCCTTGGAGATAGCACTACAAGGAAAATAGGAGGAACTCTTACAGCTCCTCCTCCTACAGTCACCATAGCAGCCCCTCCCACTGATCCAGAATCAACAACAGGTACCTCGACTTCAGCAACAACTACAGTAGCAGCAGGACAAGATGCCAGCTTGAGCATGGAAGAGATGATGAAAGAAATAAAGGCTTTGGAAATACAAATGGCAGAATTAGAAGAGGCCAAGGAAAAATTGGCCAAGATTGAGGTAAATTATGACAAATAAAAAATGACTGTGGCTGAGAAGACAAGAGAAGTGAAGGCCTTGGAGAATAAAATAAAAGCCTTGGAAAAGGACCTCACTCTTCATAAAACCCTAACAGAAATTAAAACTATTTTGTGGGATAAAATTGGCCAGTCTATTGTTGATCAATGGACAACAATACAGACTATTTTTGACCAGATTGAATTGATAGGGTTAGCTCAATACGAGACTCAAAAGGCTAGAGCATTATTGGCAATCAAGCCTGAGCAAGCCAATCAATTGATTCATTTTTTGAATACTCATACCAGTGAACAATTAGCATCTTTAGATATTTAGAACAGGACATATATTATTTTGAGAGTCAAGAAGGTGCTGACCATGAGGAATTTTGTACAGACTATAGAAAGAAAGTGTCAAGAAATGCAGACAGAGGTAAATACCTTCAGACAGAAGTTTGCAGTATTACAGAGCAAAGGTTTACCCAGCTTATTAAATAACAATGGGAGGTTGTTAAAACATGAACAATATGCTCACAGGCTAAATACCTATGTTACCAATCAAATTACAGCATCATCATGCAATTCAGAAGAGACAGTGCCTCCCTCTGGACAAAGTTTATATGATAAATTGGAAAATTTGTTTTACATTGAGCATGAGATAGCACATCTGTTTGAAGTCCAGCCAAATTATTACAGGTATACTGAAGCTGATGAGACATTGATTAAACTGAAAAATCATTAGTTACCAACAGATCAATGGTGGCAGAGCATGCTTGAGGTCTTGCCAAGGTAGTTTGATTCTCTTTTTGTAAATTGTCTGCATTACAAGTAAATTGCATTGTATGGGTCTCCTGTGAGAAAATCAAATCGAGAAAGGATGGAATTCCTGTTAAAAAGCGTTCAAACAAACTCACGTACAGGTGGCAAATGACAGCACATCAGGAACGCAAATCAGAGAAGCAGCCATCAACCGACTATTTGAGCCAAAAAGGTCAACAATAATAGGACACCTAAGGCGGCCAGTACAACATAGTTATTTCTTCATTCATTTCTGCACAATTTTCCATATCAGTTATTTCCCCTGCCAAAGTAGATGGATAAATTTATTACTTGATATTTTCCTACGAGATATTTGGTAAACTTTTTATAAATACCTTCTTAAGATATGTATTGTTGTTGGCTGGTGAATATCATTCTGGACCTGCTCTGTAAGTTTTGAGAACTCTTTTGAAATAAAAATTGCTGGAATGTTGTGTTGGTGAACTTGTTGGTTATGGTATCAATGGCAGAAGGATATATTGCAGAATTCTGGTGTTAATACATGGATCAATAAGTCTTCTTTACTCTTGTGTTACTGTATCTGTGTTTTATTTATCATCCACATATCATGCTCTAAGTTACAGGAAAAAAGGATAACCTAGAATTTACTTTGCTGTACTCTGTGTTCAATTCCTGTAATTTCTTATGTTTTCCAGAGGACTAGCATAGGTAAGAATTCTTGACTACTCTTGCCTCCTTGGTTCTTTCACTCTAAATATCATCAAGGAATTCTTAACTGCTCCCTGATAATGTTTACACAATTTCCCTCTGTTAACATAATGAAAGATTCTTGATTGCCTTTCATTCCTTGACTTCATTTCATCTTATTTCAGCTTGAAAATTGTTCTGTGTTTAATTATCTTGCTCTGTAGTTTTCCTATTGCCAAAGAAACCATACCCAAAGGTTTATTTCCATTAGACTCCATCAACATAATGGTCTGAACTTCTCTCATGTTACAGCCTTGTTCTACTGAATGTCATCTTCCAAACACCAAACAAAACTTGTACTTCATAACTAACCTAACATATAATCAAACAAATCTAAATCACAAAGAGAGATCCTCTCTAGTTGCAGATTGGCTAGGATCTGCAGCTAAAAGGCTGGTTAGTGGTTACCTCGGCCGTATTCCCTTCTGGAGGCAGGGAAAAACGTGAGTGATAACAACTGGCATTAGGTTGATTCATTTACTCATTACATGTGGCTGAAATTAATATTGGATGGATTACTTTTTTTGTTCCAATATTCAAGATCCGATGAGTTTGGAAATGAATGAGTGGAAGGAAAAGAGTCAATCCTATTCACTTCATATTCCTATGTGCAATATAGACAACCAGAAAGCCATCTCTATAAAATATGTTATCTTGGAAGGCACAAAATGTTGGTGAATGGGATAATTTGAGAGAGATGATGGAACCATTATGCATTAGTTACTTGAAACATATGGAGCTGATGTGATGCATATTTAAAATGAAGAACATGAAGAAATGAAGAGGGAGACATGCATAATTTATGACCAAGTAAGCCAACACATTGTTATTCCATGTTAGCATAAGGAGATGGTAGTCTCCTTTCAATTTGAAGCTTGATAAATATCAAGTTGGAGCTGGTTGAGGTTGGAGCCTCCTTTGGGTTGTATCCTACATAAATCATATGGGAGTTGGTGCTTCCTTGCATGTTGCAGCTTGCAGAAAATTGAGGTAGCAGCCTCCTGTTGGGTGGGGCCTACAAAAAATTATATGTAATAAGTAGTAGGAGCTTGCCTTTGCATCACAACAATAATAAACAATGGTTTTCTCATTTTATGGGTTTCCACATATATCTGGTGTCAATGAGTGCTGTTATTATTTGTTAATGTGAATTGTTGGTCACATGTTCAATATGTTGGTTATTATTGGTTAAGATGCTCATGTAATATTTCAATTAATGAGTTTTAAGAAAATAATATTAATGTCCATGAGTATACCAAACTGATTCACCCCCTTCTCATTTTAGCCAAGTTTTCATCAATTGGTATCAGAGCTAGTTCCTTTCATATAAGACTAACAACTTGAAGGTAGAACTCGTTGAGTCATGGACTATCAAAGTGTACTTGTGTTGAGTGCAACAAACTTTCGTGAGTGGAGAGATAAAGTTGAAACCGAATTGATAGCTCATGGACCTGGTGTATGGAAACTAGTATGTGATGGCTACTATAAAGACTCTCCCTTTGTGTAAGAGAAACAGTGGAATGCTAAGGCAAAATGTGTTATGTTTTAAAATCTTCATAGTAAGGATCTCGACACAGTAATAGAGTTAAAATCAGCAAAAGAAAAAATTGGGATAGATTGCATCTCATGCATGAAGGAGACACTAGTAGTGCTATCAAGAAGGAGAATGTAAAGAGGAAAATGAAAAATTCCCATCAAAAGGAAAGCATTAAGTCAAATGATATCTTGCTAGTGTGAATGGATCTAATTTCCATGATGAAAAGATAGTTGAAGAACAGGCCAAGCTTGACTAAATTAGATAGAATGAGAAATTAAAATAAATATATAAAGAAACTGGTGCAAATATGTGATGAGAGAGAGAATAAGTACAAAGAAGAAGTTGTGAGTTTGAAGGCATAGCTTGAATAAGCAAGGAGAAGAGAAGGGATCATGAAAGGAGAAAAGGGTACAATGTGAAATATTAGAGTCTGAGATTATTATGGCTAGAAGTGATTTGGATGAAAAGAAAACTCTGTGCAGAAAGATTGAAGAGGAGATTGAATCCATGAAGGACTCAGAATATGAGAGCATTAGCTCAAAGGAAACCTTAAAGGATAATGAAGTTTTGAAAATACCTATAGGATAAGAAGCCAACAACAAAATCACTGGAAAACAAATAAAGAAATAGAAGCAACAAAATCAAAATGAAAAGTATGAAGTGAAGAAAATGCAATTTGCTTCTAGATATGAGGTTAAGAAGCCTATAAGAATTCAAGGAAGAGAACATATCTCATGCTTCCATTTCCATGAACCTGGACACATAGCAACAAACTGTAAGAACAAGAAGATAAAGACTATTCAGAAAAACATGCAACAAACATGAAGGTATTATCCAACAAGAAATCAAAGGAGAACATCAGCCACTAGGTACATAAACTCTGTCTATGGTTATTGTTATATGTGTCATGAATTTAGACATAAGTGTTTGAATGCAAAGTGTATATGAAGAAAAACATGAAAGAAAAAGGAAACACATCATTTTATATATTTCTTGGCCACACAAGATGTTTTGTGTGTAATAGTCTTGGCCACAAATCAAAGGATTGTAACCTACCATATATTCTAATGAGCACTAAATAGAGGATGGAAGCAATTCCAAGCAGATCAAACAATGAAAGAAATGCAAATAAGAGAATACAACCTACTAAAGTGTGGAAGAGAAAGAATATAACAACCAGTGACCTAACTTGGTCTCATGGGTATTTACTCAAGAAAGAAAAGAAGAATTTGTCAATGTTGAACCAGTAACACCTGAGGGGGAGAGCAACTCTATTATTGACAATGAAGCTTTGAATATGTAGGTTTGAAATACATCTATACTGAGAAAAATATATTGAATAAAATATTGGAAAGAAGAAAGTTACAAAAGGGAATATGTCACCTCTTTGAGAACTTGAAACAGTAAGAGATATGTGAACAAATCCAAAGAAAAACTTAAAGATAACAAGAGATTTATTTTTGAAGACTTCTGCAAAATCTACAAAAGAAAATGGGGCATCTACAACATGAATTCATTCAACAATTGAATAATTTCATACAAAACCCTAAAACATAATAGATTTAGATCCATCTTGAGTACATAAATCTCAAACCTAAACCAATAGAATCTGAATGGTATTGATTGCGATTGTGGATACAAACATTCTGAGAACGAGACATTCTCATGCATATGATTACACTAGAAAAATTGTGAGTCAAAAGGAACCAAAGATCAAGAAAAATGGATGTATAAAGTAGGCAAGTTCCATATAGGAAATTTTTTAATAAAGGGAAGGATTTGAAGGATTTTGTATCTTTTATTTATATATATATATACAAAATTGACTCCATGAAAATCAAAGGTGCAACTTTGAACAAAGCCATGGAACTTAGGAACCGCTGAGGCTAGCAAAGTGGTCGAGTGGGCCTTCAATTAAATTCCTAGTTACAATGGAAATCTCAAGCTATTTGGACCCAGTCTATTCTCATAGTTGCATCAGATAGTGATTTACATCTTTGTGGGTAATTGTTGAAGGATATTACAACTCAGATATGTTTCACACCAAAGATTGATAATGAAGAGAGTTGTTTTTCATGAAATAACAAAATTTGCCATAAGGAATTCTATGAAAACACCGAGAGACACCAACGTGGATCTGATGAATGCATATCTTGTTCGTTGTACTATCTATTATTTGATAGGATTTACTATCACGCCAATTTTATGAAGGAAATACTCATTCTACTACATAAACAATTAGTGGAAGTATGGAGTGCGGTTGTCTAAATGTGTGCACGGTTTTTTTTTTATGAATGGTGTTTGTTATGAAGGTATGTGGATGGGATACATATCATTCCAATCAGTAAAGCATTAGATGTGTTATGCTAATGACATTCAAAGACAATGAAATGATAGGGATTGGTGCAGAGGTTCGTGATTCAAAAGATATTTAATTATGTAATGGTCATGTGACCAAGACGACAAAGAAACACTCAATGATATGATGGCATTGATATATATTTTGAAAATACATTATTGATGCATTGAGGAATAGAATATATTAATTCATAGTTATTGTTGGCATTGGTAGCATTCAATCACTGGCAAATTTCGCGAATTCAGAATAGTTACATAGCCAGTGCCACCTACAAAGCTAATGCGTTATTGCCTAGCGATACGCCTGATATTCTTCTTCACGGATGGATTTTTAGTGTCAGTCACATATTCACATAATATGACATTCTCAAACATTAGATATGTTGGCGTACACAACATGGACCATATGGTGGCAGTGGATGTTACATTGTATACATTAGCATCTTCATTATTATTTTCTGGAACAGCTTCTGGTAGTGTCACTATTATTTTTTTGCATAGCGTTATTATTATTTTCTAGCACCTCACACAACTTTTGGGACAACTTCTGGTAGCGTTGCATGATTTCCAGCTATGATATAGCATTATATTATGATTGACAATATTATTCCATGGAAGAAAGCGTTATAATTGCAGGCTTGGGGAATCCGTTAAACATAGCTAGTGGCATTATATATCATATGTAAATGGAGATACAAACCTGAATCCCAGCTGCCAGTTTTAACGACTCGAATTGAATTTTTACTCCTCTTTTGTAAAAATTGTAGCAGAAAAATCAGCCATGTCTGGAATTGGCAATGGCGGAGCCCCAGGTGGTGTAGTGAGCGTGGAGGAAGAGAAGAAGCTCATGGATTAGGGTTGCCACATTAATATCAAGGTCAAGGGCTAGGATGGAAATGAAGTATTCTGCAGGATCAAACGTAGTACTCAATTGAGTAAGTTAATGAATTCTTAGTATGATAGGAAATCCATTTATTTTAACTTGATAGATTTTCAGTTTGATGGGAGGCATTTACCGAGGGGAACAAACTCCTAAAGAACTTGAAATGGAATATGGGTATGATATTGATGCCATGCTTCATCAAACAATATACAAGCATTAAAGTGTGCTGCAAACTGGATGGCAACCTCTTGTCACTTTAAATACAGTTTGAATTTGGAAATATGTCAGAACTTTTTGAACTTAGTTTCAGTATGTAATGTTAATTTTCATAGACTTAATTAATGTGCTCAGAGATAATACATACAGATGTCTTTGTATGCAAAACCTTGTAATAAACAATTGATGTGAACTCGCAGCTATCTTGATTTCCTTTTCTCTATTATGTTAATACTTTGCTCTACATGTTTGGCACATAATATCAAATATTTGGAGCCTTGGCGTGCTTGAAGTACTACACTGAATGACACTTCAATGGTTACAATGTAACGGGATTTGGCAATATCAGACACATGTAAGAGCATTAGGGCAGAGATATTTTTAATTTGATGATAGATAGATTTAGAAAACATCATTCAACTTGTGAGACTAAGTCATCCATCAAATCACTCAAATCGTCAAAGTGCTCTAAAAACTCCCATCAGGATACAAAGTTGAAGCTCATAGGGAACTTTCTAGAATAACGTAAGATTATGGATGTGAAGAGATGTCCAGAGAGACACAAATATCGAATGAAGCCCTGCGTGAGAAACCGTAGTGCTTCTTCGATGTCAAAGTTTGATACAATTTCAAGTCCATCACTCCCTCCTGGTCGGCTCATTTTGTCCATGGTTTTTCAGGAACTATGGTTTGGTGCTTGTTTCAGAAGCCACCTCAAGGTCATGAAAATTGATGTTCATTCATTGTTTGATCACTGCCATCTCTCTATAACTTCCATATGGGCAAGAAATGGGATTATTTCGTAGACCAAGCAATATATCTCCTTTAAAGATGTAAAGCCTTTATTGTTGGCGTTGAAAATAGGGTATTAAACAATATACTAGGAGGATTACAAAGGCTACGTATTATTATGAATGTTGTGAAATGGCATGTGATAGCATGTTTTATTTTCGGTTATGATTTCAATTTGACCACAAAATTTCTTGCGTGGACGATGTATTAAGATGGTGTTATATATATATATATATATATATGCTATTATTATGTCCAATATGGAATCACTGTTCCTATACTCTATTATTAATGTCAAGGGATTATTGCTCTTCTCTGGCTCAAAAATTTCCAAGTTTGTTATGGATGAATGCTATGATATTGAAGTGTTTCAATGGACTAAGGTGGACACCCATGATGAGGCTCATAAAGAGGGTGTGAATGCCATGATTTAAGATCAAGAGCCCTTTGAGGTTCTTTCTAAACAACAAAATTTGTCGCCTACTATCATCAAAGCTCTTTTTCTTATGCTCAAGAGGACTATAGATTTTATATCCAATTGTGGGGCTTAATGAGGATACATTGGAACAAGATTGTGGGCATGTTTTTTTTTGGAAAAAATATGCAAAGAATTTGACACTCAACTATGGTGGCTCATTGGTCACAACCTGTTACATTCCTGCACATTTATGAATGTGATAATTTTACTATTGGTATATTTTTCTTGCCAACATGAGTTGTTATCCCACTCTATGATCACCCTAGAATGAATGTCTTGAGAAAGATCCTTTATTGATCATTGCATGTTAAATCCTATGATTGGGTTGACCTTTTTAACTACCAAAGGCCACCGATAAATCATAGCTAATATTAGCCAAACTAAAGGCAAGCATTGTTATCTCTCCCTGTGAGACATCAATGTTATATCTGAGAACTGGAGGAAATTTACATTATTTCATAGCAGTGACATCTTGTGCAATGCTTGGTGTCCTTGCACCACCTTATTTGGACAAAGCTGACATGAATTGCACATACTATATTGATTAACCATATGCAACATTTCGGGGAAATTTTATCAAGAGCATTGATGAAGATCAAGGTTATGCATGGTTGGAGATAGATCATCCCAGTGAATTTTTGTTAGAGGTTGAAAATATATGGGCCCTAAAGTTGAGTTTTGATGGTGTTTGTAAAGATCAATTGTTGCGGAGATATCCATTGTTCTTAGAGTTTTAGAGAAGTGGATGGCATGTTTAACTAAATGAAGTTAGCTAGTTTTTTTTTTTCCTTTGTGTTTTTTGATCAGGTTGATTATTGAATGTGTGAGGAAGGATTAATTCATGGTGCAATGAATGGTTGACATATTAATAATATTGTTTCTATACCCTCATTTTCAACATTGCTGGTTGATATAAGGTGGATGTAGGTTTTAACCCCATACAGAAATTACCTACATACAACTTCTAAAACACATAAAATTAAACAATGTGAGAGCATAACACATAAAACACATATACACAAAGATTTTCCCTTGGATCCCAAAATCAGGACTATGAGCTTGATTTTTTATTATGTTCCTTTCAATGTTATAATACATATTTATACATGCCGAAGCATCCAATACCATGGACCTAAAACCATCGCGTCCAATACCATGGACCGAAAACCATCGCGTCCAAAAAACATGTGTGAAAATCATGCACAAAACCATAGGTGGGTCCGCCCAACCTAACATAGGGTGCAAAACCAAAATTTTCTGACCGAACCCCATAAAGTGGGGTTACGGGTGCTCTTCAAACCCCCTATTAACTATGTGAAAAGAATATAATACAATCGAACATTCTACCACTTGTTGTTTTCTTTCCACAGGGAGCCATAAGAGAGCTTAGTCATTTTCTCAACCCTGAAATGTCCATTGTCCCTCTACACCCAAAGAACTTCTTAGGGATCATAAATTTTGTCAATGCATCTACAGTATTCTTCAAAGTGTCCACCTTTACCAGCAACACCCTTTTGTTTTCTATCATATCCCTCACAAAGTGACACTCGACATCAATGTGCTTTATCTTTCAATGATATGCAGGGTTCTTTGCCAATAAAATTGCACTTTGGCTGTCAGAGTCTATCCTTATAGCTCCCTATACTAACCCCATACTTGAACACAATCTCTGCAACCAAACTGCTTCCTTGCTTGCATGAGTGGCTACCATGTATTCTGCCTCTGTAGCTGATAGTGCCACTACAGATTGTTTCTTACTCATCCAACTGACTGCACCTCCAAATAGGTTAAACACATACCCACTTGTAGATCTTCTCTAATCCAAATCTCCAGCCTACATCAACAAAGCCACAAATATCCAACATTCTATCCAATCCTGGTCTTCCTTGGTAGCACAAAACATAATCACTAGTGTGACGCAAATACCTGAAAACCCGCTTCACTGCTATCCAATGCTCATTTTCTGGTTTTGACATAAACCTACTCAATACTCCCACTGCATGTGCAATGTTTGGTCTAGTATAGATCATACGCTACTAACTGCACTTGCATGTGGAACACGGGACATGTCCTCTTCCTCTTCTTGTGTCTTCGGACATTGTTTAGCAGATAACCTCACACCTACAGGAATAGGAACCTTTACCGGTTTACTATCTTGCATATTAAACTGCTGCAGTATTATCTCAACATACTTCCTCTAGTTTAACCAAAGCTTCCTCTTTGTACGATCTCCTTGAATTTCCATGCCCAAAATATAGTTTGCAGCACCAAGATCTTTCATGTCAAATTCGGAGGACAATTGGGTCTTCAAATCCCCAATAATTTCTTTGTCATTTCCAACTAGCAACATATCATCCACATACAAGACCAAATAAATAACACGGTCACCAATTAATTTAAAATACACACAGTGATCTGCTTTTCTTCTAGTGAAGCCAAGTCCCCATATAAATGTATCAAATTTCTGATACCACATCCTTGGTGACTGTTTTAACCCATACAGAGACTTCTTTAACTTACATTCTAGTTCTTTCTTACCCTTCGCCCCAAAGCCTTCAGGTTGCTTCATGTAGATCTCCTCTTCTAGATCCCCGTGAAGAAATGTTGTCTTCACATTCATCTGTTCTACCTCAAAATCAAAAGCAACAACAATAGATAAAAGTAATCTAATAGAAGTTACCTTGGCAATAGGAGAAACAATATCACCAAAATCAATTACGGGAACCTAGGAATAACCTTTTGCTACCAACCGAGCTTTGTATTTCTTCACTTTTCCTTCTGCATTTGTCTTCCTTTTGAACACCCAATTGCTGCCAATGGGTTTCCTTCCAGCCGATAACTCCACCAGATCCCAAGCTTCATTTTTGTGCAAAGATGCCATCATCAACCATGGCCTCTTTCCAGAGTTTTCCATCCTCTGAATCCACTGCTTCTTTCATAGTTCTGGGATCATCATCAGTAACAGACAAAGCAAAGTTTGAACAGAAAGCAGATGGACTATACCTTTCTGG